>CAMOHE010059225.1:0-44480 GCA_946598075.1 Artocarpus hirsutus
TGGATCATTGGCTCTATAATTGCTGCCCTTGTCCTTGCAATTCTTTTTATCATTTACTTCAAGCTTACACACTAGCTAGTGATCTTGGCATGGGAAACGTTTTATTCGTTGTCTTGACATTTTCTTTTCTCTGATTGGTGTATATGTTGTTGTACGTTGTTTGACTTCCCCAATCTTTTCCTTCTCCCTTTTTTTTTTTTTTACTTTTTTCTTCGTGGTCCTGTTTGATCAATTGGCAGAGAGAGGCCCTACTTACCGGAGAGGAAGTATAAAAAGTATTCCCTATATTTGGACTAAATTCAACATTTTGTTGTGAATAGAGTATGTGTGGATGCCACCTCTTGGTATTTCATGAATTACAAGTAAATATTTTATTGCAAATTTATTATTCACATTTATACTACATTATCACCCCATTAAATCCCTCTTAATATTGTGCATTATGTCTCCTTTAATTGTATATAAAATATATGTAAGTTCTGTCTATTACAATTACCTCTAGTATGATGACTTGACCTATAAATAGAAGTTGTACTAAGCTTGTATGGATTCATTCTTCACAAGTAAAAGTATAAAAATTTATTTTGTCTTTAATTTTCTCTTGTCTTTCTCTATTGTTCTCTTTAGTCTTTGTTATACTTTGCTTTATTTTATAACACATTTGTTTTTGTTTTGGAGTTTTTTAAAAATTCAAGAAGTATTGTTTATGTTTTTTAAACCATTCAAAAACCACCCTCTTATTTTAACATTTTTAGGTTTAATTTTTTTAAAATAACCAAACCGTCATTAAAGCACAAACACAATTCAAGATATGTATTCGGTTATGTTAGCTTTTAACCCCTCTTTTGGATTTACTATCAACGTGAATGAAATTTTGAACGCATGTTTGAATTTTGTTTTAAAGTGAAAGAGAAAGTGAAATTAAAAAAATAGAATGAAGACTTGTCATTAAAAAAAAAATTAAATGTCCATTTGAATTTTTTTGGGCTCAATAGCTACGCGACCAAATAATATTAAGTCTTGATTCTTTAAAAAAAAAAAGGGTTTTATTTTCTTCTTCAAATGAAAAAAATTAAGAAAACTAGTATAACTTAAGAATAGGGATTAAGAATAGGGATTTGAAAACTAGTATAACTTAACACATATATTGGATTGTGTTTATGTTTTAAAGATGGTTTGATCATTTAAAAAAATTAAACCACAAAAATTAAAAGAAATAATGGTTTTTGGATGATTTGAAAAACAGAAAGAACACTTTTAAAATTTTAAAAAACTTCAAAAACAAATGTTGTTACACTTTTAAAATTTTAAAAAACTTCAAAAACAAATGTTGTTTTTAAGTAAAACATAAGGGATACTTTTTGTATTTTTTCCGTGCATGATCCAAAAATTTATCTTAGTGAAAATACCAATAAAATTTTCAAACTAATATTAATCCACTTAAAATTGACTTTATATAACCCTAAAAAAAATATATTCTTACCCTTTAACTATATTAAAGGAGTAAACACGTGACACCATTCACCCTTTGGTGCTCCAAAACGCAAGCGTTTTGCCACCGCTTTCTTTCTTTCTTTTTTCTTTTTTTTTTTTCCCTTTTTTCATTTCTTTAACTATTCTTAAGTATAACAAAAGAATGAATGGGTATCCAATGTTTATTTGTTGGTCGACCAAAACGAGTTGTTACGGTTTTTTTAATAGTTTTTTTGGTTTTTTTTTTTTTCCTTTTCTTTTGGCTTTTCTACTTAAAAGAAAAATAACTTTCATTCCTTTTCTTTTGCTTCTCATCCTTTTTTTTTGTCTTCTCCTTTTTTATTTGTATCTTAGTATTCTTACCAATTATTTTGAGCTCAACCTTTTTTTCTTTCTTTTATTTCATCAATCTTTTTTATTTTTTAGTGTTTAGTTATATACCATAGTCTCATATTTCAAATTTTTTTTAACTCCATCATTTTGGTGCTTTTTTTAACTCTGTTTGTCTAACATTGTCTCTTGCAACAAATGTTTATTTTTTCCTTTTTAATTTTTTGATTTTTTCCTTTTTTTTTCTTTTTAAGGTCTTTACTTTTTTCCCCTTTTCACTTATTTAGCATTTTACAATAATCTACATTTTTCTTTTTTTCCCCTTTAAATCTATTTGTTTATTACTGTCTTTTACATTCAATGCTTTACTTTTTTCCTCTTTTTTACTTTTTCATGGTTTTACTTTTTTTTCTTTCTTATTTTTTGCTCTATTTGTCTACTATAATCTCTTACCCTTGTTGTTCTCCTATCAATTCCCATTCTGTTCCTTTTTAATTTTCCCTCCGTTCAACTTTATTCATTTTTATCATAAATTTATTAAACCTTCAATATCAACTATCTCTCTGGAATAATCTCACTACTTGTGATCAATCTTGACTTATATTGCAGTCAGTTCCTTTCATTCCTGTCATGGTCAAATTTGGGTACGAGTCTTGAAATTTTTTGGTTATCTAAATTGAACTAAATTAAATTTTACTTGGTTTATGAAGTATACTGTTTGACTCCGTAATTGATAAACTATTAATTTTCAGATAGAACTAACATAACATATGCCGTGAAAATTTAAATAAAAAAAAGCACTAAAAAATAATTTTGAAACAAATCTTAAAAGAATACATATTTAAATAAAAGTTAAATTGTGTCACGTTATTTCTTTTTTAAAAAGAATATTTTTGTTCTTTATTTCTTTTACTACTTTAGTTCTCAGAAAACTCTACCCAAGTATACTCGTGTCAAAAATTATCACTTTACTAACTAGATTTAAACTATATATCCAAACTAGACCAAAAAGTAGATATCAAGTGCCAAAATAAAACAAATGCATATCTATATAAAAGTATTAGCATTAGTAAATATTTTTGTTAGTTTATTGTAAAATATTCGCACCCAAATATGTAGAGTGTGAATGCAGTTTTTCATATTTAATCAATTAACATCATCTTTTTGTACTTATTATTTATACTCCAGGGGCTGAAAAGCCTCTATAAACGTTATTTATAGATTAAAAAAAAGACTAGTCTAAGCAAAACCTTAAATTACATGATCAAAACAATGTGAAATTCACTATTAAAATTTTGTAAAGAAAAAGCGTGAGAAAAATGAGAGAACCGCTAAGCAGTTCTACCAAATCTTTGAAATAAGAAAAACTTTCAGTGTGGAAAACAAAAAAGAAAAAATGAGGAACTGACTTGAACCAAAAAAAAGGGGCAAACCCCCGAAAAAAAAAACATTCTCAAAAAAAGAAAGAGAACCTAAACAGCTAAACTAAACGCCACCCAACTAGTAGGGTGAAAATGCAAACATGTAGTGTCCAACCCGTGCCAGAACAATGGCCCATTTGTTCATAGATCTAAACCCAACGTTTGAACAGAAATAAATAAATAAATTGTGAAACATTATAACAAAAAGGTCTTATGGTTCCAACTTACAAAACAAACGTCACACGAATAGTCAAAACCGTTGATTATATAAACCTAGTTTCAAAAGCGCTTCATACAAATTGCTGGATTTCAAACCACACCAAACCGACAATAAATGGCGGTTAGATCACACACCGCTTCCCCCCCTACCATCTGCTTACATGTAGCCGTAAACAGGAACCTGCCAGCGTTCTCCCTCATACGGGAAAAAGGAAACGAAGAAGAGGGAAAATAAACAAATGAGTATCATTCGTCCAAACAATAGGTGAAATTTAAACATCTACTATCTCATTTTTATGTCTCTTTAACTGTCCCATCACTATTGATCTGATACATCATTTAAACTTAACAACTTAACTACATAAATAAGACTTAAATATTAAAAATAATTAAACATTTTACTCACATGTCGAAATTTAATTAGGAGACAGCTAAGGAGAGAGAAAAATAAGACAGTAGATCTTGATTTCAACGAAAGAGTCACCGAATCAATTATTAAACAAATCAATCAATATTGGGCGAAAACGTAAACCCAACTTCGTTTCCATTTTCTAAGAATTGCAACACGGTCACAGGACTTCATCTTCATATCCATCCTAGAGATTCCGGCCCGAAAGCTGTATGAAAAATATAAAGAATCGGTCCGTAAAACAAAATATATATCTAATGGTAAGGTACTCATTCTAAAAGGATACTATCTTCATTCCTCCCAATATGACATCATATTCCCCATTCCAAACAGAAATCAAAACACAATGATGCATTCAAAGAAACCAACAACAACAACAACAACAACAACAATGTGCACGCGCGTGCGTGCGTGCAATTTTATACAGCTATAGACAAGGAGGTAAAGCAGAACCTTAAATTCGACATTTTCATTTCAGGGAAGTTCCACACAAATTCTCAGCGTTTACGACATCTCAACAGTTCATCATTAAAAAGCTGGAGGACTAACGCATTTACTTGCTTCGATTTTGAACGTGGAAATGATTCTAGTACAAACTGATAGCAATCTCAGTGTAGACAATATGAGCAGCATACAATACTTCGTCATGAGTATCTCATTCAAGGACTTCACCTGGTATAATTGTCTCAACCTGATGCATCATCCATTGAGTAATCCCAAAACTGGATGTACTCCGACTTAAAGATTTCCTTGTTGCTTAGAAACAAGTGCCTTATGCTCAATGTTCCTCTCAAAAATGCATTTTCTCCATATTTATACACAGCAACCGTTCCAATCTTTCGGTATGGAGAGCAGCTAAAGATGCAGAAACTCCATAAGATAAGCTAAAACAACAGCAAAGTATGGCATCTTATGATCGCAGCATCCTCCCTCAATAACGAACAACATGATACTAATAACCAGAACCACCATACTCAGGCATGGAATCCATAGACGCAAACGCCTCATCATCTTCTTCATCTTCATCATAATTAGCAGAAGCAGGTTGCCCATTCAGATCCACATTCACACCATTAACCTTCCTCACAAACTGACCCCGAACACGAGGCCTCCTTTCAGCAAGTCGTTTTCGATTAACATATCTTATCTTTTTATCGAAACAACGTTCCTTTCTTTTTTGCCTGAATTTTATCAATGCGGCCTCCCTTCTATCAACTTTATTATTCAATTTCACCTCAGAGGAAGACGAATTTCCGAAAGATTGCCATGTATGAGCAGTAGGCATTTGACCCGGTTGTAAGCATACACTGACTGGGTAATAGGGGAAGGATGTCATACCGGTTAAATGAGGACCTTGCGGAAGATGATTATACTGTGGCATCATTACCGAGGTAGCATGCTTTTGCATCTCATGAAGATTCTTTTGACACACTTGTCCTGATGATGTAATCATAACATGATTAACTACCCCAGATATACAATATGGATAAGCAGCTTGAGCAGGCAAGCCAGAATCCTCATTTTCAGGTCCATTTCTTGGATGCACTTGCACGTTGGAGAATCTTTCTTTCATAAAATTATTTTCATTTGGAAGTTCCCTTGGTGCAGGTGGGGTACAAGATCTCTCCATTGAAAGAGAATCAGGGACGCTGGTACTGCTAGGGATGTCATCTCCTTGTGAATAGCTTTCCCATGCCTCTCCATTTTCATGTACTAGGTTATCTTCAACCACTGGGTTACCATATGCTCGGCGTATATCATCAAGTCTTAAATGTTGAGCAGCATTAGCTTCGACATGGGGAACTGCTTGGGAGTTGTTTTTGATGACGTTTGATTTGACATAGGTAAAAAACGCAGATGACTCGCCAATCTTTAGTTCACTCTTCCTCGGGCCAGATGAAAATTGAACTGCGGGGTAATTTATCAAGCATGAAATGCATGGAAGACATATATGAGTAGATATCATGGAAGTATTGATGTACAAAATACATGGACACAAACACATAAATAGACCATTTCACAAGTCGAGCACATATAAAATACAAAGTATTTTTATTATTTACAGCACTTCCTTCTAGAAGACAATTCAGCTAAACTAAAACCAATAAACTCATGTTCAATGATATTCTTGACATCATGCAGTGAACCAAGTTCTGATAATCATAGCTTATAGTACTAAAAAAATCGACAATAACAGCAATTTTACCACATTCACAGAATTGAGTTCTTTTTAAAGGCAAATGGCCTTGATTGCAAATGATTATTGCGTTCCTGATGAATTTGCATTGACTTGATAATTAAATTGTTATACATCTAAGCCATCCTGTAAATCATGGAAAATTCTGTGAATCCACTTCACAAACAAGCCACTTCATTCAAATTTCCAATTACAAAACCTAAAATGAGAATTGAAAAGTAATAGAAACTGTGCATAACCCCACAAAGTAAATATAAGTACAGAACCAACTGTACAATAAAAATTCAAAAAACTATAGAAGATTAAGATAATAGAGTCCATGTTATTGGGGATAATCTTAAAACACCTTATATATCAGGTAGTTTTATTTATTTATTTATTTTTTTTGGGTGGGGGGTTGCTGAATTTACATACCTAGTAGCTGAATACTGTTTCATATATGCTACTCACGTCAAGATTGGTAAGTCACAACTAACAACATTTTAAAAAAGGAAAATTTTAATGCTTAAAAGGCGTACAACATTGGAAAAAGAAGCAAATAGTTAGGATGGTTGGCTGACCTGTTTGATGGTCTCTAATTTCTTGCACATCAAACCGACATTCCACTGCATTATTACGAGGCTCTACACCAGAAGCATTAGCAGCAGCAGGCTAGGACAAAGAACATAAAAGCATACGGCATAATTGATATTGATGATTGTCTAAAAAGTTCCAACATATCAAGAAACACATACATGCCTAAAAAAAAAAACGAAAACTCTCTCTCTCTCACACTCTCTCTCTCTCTCTCTCTCTCTCTCTCTCTGTACTACAGTGACTGATCAATTGGATAAAAGACGTAACCTACTGCAGTTGATTATCAAGTGCTATGCATGATCAGTATTGAGTAGTTTCTCATGCCAAGCATTGCATCTCAATCTAGCATAAAACATGTTAGATAGCTATAAAACAGGCTAAATGAAATTTGGTCGGGGGTTCTTTTTAGCAGGCCGGGAGAGCAGCCGCTGATAGTCTTGAAATGAATTATAGAGGTGGCATCTTAAATACTAGAATCTAGATATGAATGTCAGCTGTAGATATGCGCCCATACAAGAAAACAAATTTACTATACATGCCTACAAGGACATTTTTTCCATCCATAGGCAAGTGTATTATGGTGTGAACTTTAGGCATCAAAATGCAGCGTCATAAACTTGAAAACTTTCCCAAAATGTTACCCATAAGGAACATCAAGACCAAGAAAGCTTAAAACAGATCAAATGCAAATTTCATACCCTGAACAAAAAAATTCATACTAAATCTCCAGAAATCAATGCAATAATCATGATTTTCATCAAGATCCAATAACCAAAGTTGAAGATTATATATTTTCTTAAAATTTCATCTTCCTTGTACACTTACTTCCTCGTCTTCCTGGTGAACTGACATTCCTGTCTCTTGATTGGTGGTCTTGCGTGACTTGTCATCTGTGTCGTCCGAGAACAGGGTAGTACTATTAGTATTAGCATCACTAGGGTCCGACACCACCAGATCAAAGTCATAGTTCAAGATGTTCTTCTCTGCTAGTCCAAGCTGCCAATGATACAAACACGCATATCAATACCCACGTGCAAACAAAATCTGGTTACCACGAGAACTTCTTTTTTCTTCTTCCTGGTCTAAATGTTTCCGAGAATGGCCTTTATAAAAGTTTGTCACACGTGGAAAGACGACCCATGGAATCAGCAGGGGCCACCTTGAGCTTCATGTTAGGTAGGTCAAGCACTAATAATATTTTCTTCTCTGAGTTCACTAGGAGAAGACCCATAATAAGAAGTATCAGTTTGAAAGCACATAATATATTTGAAAGGATCAATGTACATATGTCTATTCCCTGCATCTGCATTGTATCTATGCAATTGGAACAAATTCTATAAAACTGGGGAACAGCGAGAGGAGAGGCATGGGTAAAAGAGATACCCAAAAATTGCAGTGCTAAAAAAAGGTGAAAGAAAAGGCATTAGATAATGCAAACAGACCATGCGCCTTCGCCTCCACATGTGTGTCCACAAGTTCAAAAGTTCATTAGTTCGCAAAGGCTTTACAAGATAGTCTGCAGCTCCAAGCCTCAGGCACTTAACAACAATAGAGATCTCATCTTGTGCTGACATCACTAATGAAGCAAAAAAGTTCTATAATGAGGATACAAGAAAGCTACACCTTGACGGGATAAATTTCAACATATGGGAAATAGAAGGCAATGAGAAAAGAACAACAGGATATCATACTTATCACAGGAATGCGTCGCAAATCTTTGTCCCGAGTGATGTACTTGAGCATTTTCATCCCTTTCGCCATGGGAAGGTCAAGATCAGCAAGTATAATATCTATATCAGGTCCCTCTGCATTCAATGCATCAATCACCTGCCTAGCAGATCGAACACAAATCACTGCACAACAAAAAAATTAAGAGAAGTGTTAGCAACGAGGATTTATAAAATTGATTCAAACTTGCATTTACCAACTCCATGAATCTCTCACTTGACCTAATGTGGTCCAACAATTTTCCCACTTAGTTCAATCTATAAGAATTTTGTCCAATTTTCACAATATCAATTTACCATATGAACCACTCATTGAAAAATGTAGAATAAACAATCCAACCAGGATAAGATTTCTAATTACCCAATATTATTATCAATAGACAATAATACATAACAGCTAGAAATCGACATAAGTGCAATTATCAAAAAAAAAAAAAAAAAAAAAAAAGAACATATAGCAACTGCAATCAACCAAGTAGGGAGCTTGTCTTTCTTAATAATGAAAAAAAAACAAAAAATTAAAATAGTAATAGAAGATTACAATGAAAAACTTCTCCCTCTTCTTTTTTTCCTTTCATATTCAGAATTCAATTGACAGCCAAACCAAGGATAAGCTTTACCGTACTCCGAAGTACACAAAGTATAATTACTGAAAATAAGGAAATATTAAACCAAGAACAAAATCACTTGATTATATACCTTGATAAGAACATTTCAAAAGAAGCCTGAAAACCTCTTTTGAACTATCCGCATCGTTATCGCAAAGCAATATCCTCACTTTGCTCCTGTCGATGAAGCCATCGCCACGACCACCACCACCACCTCCGCCGTCGTAGTCTTTGTTCAAATTCAGCTCCTTACGCTCCATATCAAAACTTGTAAACTTTCTAATCCACAGTCCCGCACCAAAAGCTCAAACTTCATATACTAAAGAACTTCCATGGAAAATTTCCTCTCTATGATCCTGTTCACAGCTAGGGTTTCGTCCTCTGAGCTCCGAGCAAGAAACTCCACTGGCGGACCAAAATCCATTCGAACAATTCACTCACACACACACATATCCCCAGCGATTGCCTCCCTCCAACACTCGCTAAACACTCTCCCCTCGACCTGCGCACCCCCTGCGCACCTTATCGCAATCCATTGAAAAAAAAAAAAGAAAGGCTGGAATCACGGAGAAAAAAGGGAATATCAAGTCGTCAGTCGTCGAACAAGTCCTCAACTCGGCTAAATCAACGGCCGCGACTAGATCGCCGGCGCGCGGCGCACGTTAGCAGAGGGCGAATCGGTTCCGAGGCGCAGAGACCATCCGTGTAAATCGCTTAAAAAAAAAAGATTAAATTAAAAGCGACTCAGAAATGTTAAACTTGAACAGAGAAAGCTATTTCTTTTTCTTTTTTCTTTTTTCTTTTTCTGGTGTTTTTTCAATTTTCCGAGTAAAATAAAATGGTGGAACCCACCCTGCTAACGTGCGCCGGGGAGAGTGAGGGTGTAAAATAGCATACAGTCACGTACGGATGCAGCGAGACGACCGATTTCTTCAACTTGTTTCAGGTGGGCGTAGCTTACGATGCGGCGTAGGATAGAAAAGTGAGGACGTGGCGGGTGGGGAGAGGAGAGAGCAAGAGAGAGAGGGAGAAAAAGTGGAAGAGGGAGAGAGGGAGAAAAAAAGCGCATTGGGGAAGGGGGGATGGCGTTAGATAGTTTGTTACTGATGGGGAAAAGGCCACGTCGACCAAGATCTCTTTTCAAATAAAGGGCAATGAAATGTAATCCAAATTGCCCATGTCCGTCGAAAGTGAACATAAACATATTTTAAAAGTCTATGTTCATTGCTCTTCTGCCCCGATTTGAACAACTTGCTTATTGGCAAACTGGTTGGCACATGTTTGCTTTTTTTTATCACAAAATATTAAGACGATGCACCTCATATCTTTATCCTTTTCGACGAATTGACAATTGTAGAGACCACTAAGGAATAAAAAAAAAAGCCTAAACTAGGTCTTTTTTTGTCCATTTAATTATATTTGTTCACTTGTCAGTGAGCCCATTCACAAGTGGTGCACAATTACACAAAAGCCCCGAAGTGTAGCTACGGGGATTTGAACTCTAAAGGGATGAAAAGAGAAGTCCCAACAAAAATGCTCTCACCATTATATTACATCTTTTGATGGTGTATATTTTTATTTTATACTGTAATATGAGTAAGCTTTCATGTTAGTTTAAAACAATATGTCACACACCCTATAAACTTGTAATTTCCACACTTTATTCCTCTAACTTGCTTGCTCATTTCAATATTCCTCGTTTTTTATCCTTTCATTTGGGCATTTTTTTTTAATTGATTTAATTTGTAGATTTGAATGATTTGTGTTAGGCTTTAATTGAGATTTGATTTTTTTTTTTAATTATTATTGGTGCGCTTTGCCGTCCTCACCAGAAGTAGTCATTGGTTATCTTGTTCTCTAATTTAACGACCATTACATGGTAACAGTTTTGTAAATTAAGGAACTAAGTACTAAAATAAAAAAAAAAATGTATAAAATATTTAGGATCGAGTTGACCAATCGTAAAAAATTGTAGGGGTATATTTGCTAAAGCCTAAAAAAGAAAAAGAAAAAGTGAAGGGATATAAGGAAATAAAAAAATGAGAGTCAAGAGAAAAAGATATGGTCACCAAACGTGGCAGGCCAGGTGGGCAAATGAATTGGACGCTTTGAGACGGGCGCACAATCCTTCCTTTTTGCTTTGATATTTATTGACCAAAATTTAACCAACCATTTCTTTCTTTGTTTTTTTCAACACCGCCCAAATGACAACATGAGAAGAAGAGTTTAGTGGGTTACCATTTTTGTGGCGGTGTGATTAAGGATTTATTGTTTTATAGTATTAAAAAATATTTTAATAAAAATAAAGATATTCACAGATTGAATTTTACGGAATTAAGATTCATCAATCACAATCCTCAATCTGATTTAAAACTTTTAGATTAGAAAAACCTTAATCTTTAATCCAATCAAAAACCTTCGATTGGATTCATCGATTTGTAAAATGAGTTCGCAAAACACAAATCCCAACATGCTGACACACACAGTCGTGCACTTTTTTTACACGGCCGTGGGAGATTTATCTCGCGCTACGACATTTAAAAATAAAAATAGTAAAGGCCAAATTTTTCAATATCAAAAATTTAAATAAACAATCTATCGTATAAAATAGCTTAATAAAGCTAAATTTGTTACAACTAATCATTAAAATAAACTACCTTTAATAAAATTTAGAATCAAATCTTCTTAAAAAAAACAAGTGAAAAACTCAAAATAAATTATTATTTATTCATTAACAGGACTTAAAACTTCACAGCAATTAAAAAGTATAAGATATATAAATATATATATATATATATGGTTTCAGATTGATGATTTGGACAAATTGAAAATTCTTTGATTCGTAATCTAATCCAAAACCTTCATATTGGAATTTCTTCATTCTTTTTCTAATCCAAAATTCGTCCCAATTCAATCCAAAACTTTCAAATTGGATTAAATTAGGTTGATTTCATGAATTGATGGATTTTATGAACACGTTTGATTAAAAGATTGATTTTGATTTTTTGTAATTTATGCTAATTTTTTATCGTGAATAATTATTTCTATTATCAAATGTTATTATAATATGCACGACAAGTACTTGTGATAATAAGAGGAGAGAAGCCAATAAATTTTTAAGTAAATAACATGTTTTAAATGATTTAAAGTAAATAACATATTTAGGATGTGAACAACCCTCAAATTTACAGTGTAAATAAACTACTTAACTTAAATATTTTAAAATATGTCATTTATTTATTATAAGTTAAAAAATGCTTTTTTCAGTAACTGATTGTGATGGGGTGATAATAATTATGGACATAGATATATGAGGGTAGACGGTTGCCTCATAAACTTTTTTTCTTTCAATATTTTATATAAAATTTTAAAAAATTATATTCCATCTCTCATAAAATTATATTCTGCTTCCATCCCCTCCCCTTAAAATTATATTCCACCCATTAAAATTTTATATCTCCTTTATTTAGCTTTTCTTTATAATATTAGTATGGTTTTTATTCCTTAAGTAATTTTTCGGGTTCCCTCCCTAATAATAATATTTTTTTTGAATAATTTGAAGCGATGATGACACAAAAGTTTCTTATTGTTTATGCAAGTTATAAGAAAATTTTATGAGGAAGACATATATTTAAATAAGCTTAAAATACTGGTTGTGCACCAAAGCCTACTGATTGATTATCAATGCGCACGCTTTGGATATTAAAAAGATATAAACAGATCATATCGTAAAGTCGCTTCATTATAGCCACAAATATAATTGAGTTTGTGTTTTTTTTTTTTCTCCCTTTTTCTCCTTGGTGGAAAATAATAAAAATAAGAAAAAGAAGGGATAAAGAATCTAGAAATATCAAGTGAGTGGAAAAGTCTTAGGATATTTATATATCATGCAACTTCCTTTTCTTTCGGAAACATTGGACCATTTTTATGGCTTATTATTGTTTCTTGACAAAGGAAAAAAAGGAAGCAAAGCAATAGTTTTACAAACTCTTATAAAGTGTCTGAAAAAATATAGTTAGAATCATTAATGTAATTATCAAATAATAAATGTCATAATAAAAAGTAAAAAGATATTATAATGTAAGAGCAAGAGCAAGAGCAAGGAAGAATAAAATTTTAAGGACAAGTTTGAAGTGGTGACAATTTGTGACCTATCAAAATTTCCGTACCTAGTAAAAAATTCTCAAAATTTTTAAATAAGGGAACATTTCTTGAGAAATGTTAGATTAGCTTTTAGTTTAGAAAATGCCAAAAACATTTCTAAGTAAATTTATTCACGTTCAGGGTTTTTTTTTTTTTTTTTTTTTTTTGTCTGTGCCAATTAGTAAACAATTTTACGGCTCTAACAGTTAAAAAATTTAATTAGTTTAATTATGTATAATTTAATTAATTAATGTGTCATAATTTAAAATTTATTAATTGCATTGATTGGGTTTCATGGAAATTTATTTTTATTTTGAAATAATTTAATTTCTAGTTTAACTATTAAATTCCGGATTTTCTTCATTTTCTCTATTATTTATTTCCCAAAACTTGACCTGCATTTTCCCATATTTGCCATTGCGCCGTTCCAACACTTCTCGAACCCATTTCACGTGATTTTTCGCGGCTTTTTCTTAAAGCCTTTTTAACAAAATCCCGCCGCCGCGAGTCTAACGAACCAGACAAACTTAAACATGCATTGGCTGCCATTTTCTTTAAAAGACCACCTTCAGAAATATTCCAGACACACACTCCTTCTCTCTCTCCCCAAAATGTCTCTCTCTTCCCCTCTCTCCATTTCAAGACCTTAACCAGCAATTCTTCAGTTTAGAAACTCAGAGTAACCCCTCCTCCATGGCTAACTTGCTCCAATAACCTCAAGTTCAATTTCTGGCTAGGGCTATCAAATTTTTCAAAGGGGATCTAAGGTAGGTTTTTCGTAAAACGAATCTGGTTTTTACCTTGTATTTACTACAAATATCACATCTGATTTTTGTTTCATTATCTTCTTGAAATTTGCTATTTTGATTCAATTAAAGTGTTAGAAAATGTGCAATGTGTTTAGAATCATATTCTCCAACCTTATGCTTGACGTTTACACGATTTGAGACTCAAAAATCCAAACTCGTTTATGTTCTTGCATCTTTTGTCAAATTCTGAAATTTATGATTTAAATATGTTTTGAAGCATAGAGATTCGAAGAAAAACTTTTAATTATGTCTATGTATGTTTATCTTAGTGTTTGAACTCATTTTGGAGCATTTGGAATTGATTTGGAATGAAAAATCTGAGTGGGAACGAATAAGGTTGCAAAAGGGGGAGGAACTGGTTACTGCCAGTTCTAGAGGAAGAGTGGTCGGCCGCCCCTTTGGAGGCCAGTCGATTGGCCGTAGGCAGCCAAGGTGCTGCCGCCTTCCTCGAGCCCGTTGGGGTCATCGTCTTGTGCCGGTTTTATTTTTATTTTTTTCCATTTTTAAACTTGAAAATGTTTCTAGAGACCGTGTTTTTGTAACTTAAAATCTTAGAAAATCTTTTTAGCATCTTATGATCATTTTTTTTTTCAAATGGCACACTAACAGTTAGTTTACACATAAACGAAATTGTGATCCTAGTTGTGTTTTATTGACTAGTCACTGACTTTATTAGATAACCATTAAGGTTTAAGCAGCGATAGGAGCTTACATGATCGTGAATTTGAATTGTGAGGATTTGGAGTTATCTATGTGTAATGTTGCTAAAAAGTAGGATTCTGATCCCTCTTTGATAGCCATGTTTTGAATTATGATGTTTTGGTTTTGGCCAAATTAAATTACTTGAGACGAGCATGTTATGAGAAGTTGTTCATGAAATGAGTTTTAATCACATTGCTATGAGTTTGTGAAAAGTATATTTTATTTTTATTTTCTTATTTTAGCAATTGAATTTGAAATTCATGTTTTAAACTTGGAATAAGTAATTCCAAGTAACTTTGGTTTTCAAACACCACCGAAGATGTGCATGGCTCCTAGTGGTTTGTTTTAAGTCACCTTAGAGATCAAATTATGTAGAATATAACCCTGCGGGTAGGACCCTAAAACTTGATTGAGGCGCTTTGCAGTGTGGGCAACCACTAAAGCACTGTAAGTATGTTCCTATATGTTATGTAATAGTTTGGAAACTAAGAACTGAATCAACAGGCTCATCTCTTTCTTTTAATTGTTCTTCTATATGTTCATGTTTTAAATATTTCGTTTATTTATCCAAATGCTTTCATATCTATTCACTTTATTATCTCCCTTTAAATGCTAAAGTCTGTTAAAAGAAATCCAACTAGGCCGTTCGTTCACTTTTATCTATTTTGTCTATTGTTTTAAATTTCTCCCCATCCAGGCGGTGCTAAATCGGTACCGAGGTAGTGATGACAAGCTGTCAGTATCTGCTTTGTGATGCTTCCTGTTGTACTCGTGGCACATACCAGTTTTGTGCTAAATGCGATCATGTTGTTTCCTTACCTTTAATTTATTTGTATATGCATAAAGATTACATGGTCCGACATTGTCATTGTGTTGAGCTTTTTGGCAAAGGTTATAAGTTTATATACCGTTATGGGATTTAAATTATTAAATACTCTAAAGTTTTAATTGAAGCAAAAAAAAAAAAAAGGTTTAAACAACCAAAAAGGGTCAGATAGATAAGCTATTAGTGTATTTGATTCATAGATTCAAACAGTATCTTGAACCATTTTGTTATAGTATTCTCCTTATATAAATTTAGATTTTGCACGATGTCAATACTCAATGTGATTCAAACAGTATCTTGAATCATTTTGTTATTCCCCTTATAAAAATTTAGATTTCGCACAATGTCAATGCTCAGTGTGAACGATTTAACAAAACCTATCGTAAACGAAATTTCAAGAGTAATAATATCAACTTGGGACTAGTTCGAGCCATTGGAAGGACGCCATTTTCCAATTTCCATGTCTGTGTCAAAATGAGAGATCCAGAGTTGGCATTGGAATGGGGAATTCCCCTGAAAAAAAGAGAGAGAAAAAACGACATAGCAAGTATCTCTTAGCATTAGATTAATTACATAATTAAACCTTTTACTTTTAATATTTTTCTTAATTTATTCCTCTATAAGGATATCATTGTTCCTTGAAAAACTTATTTCTACTTTATTTCTCGCATACTTTATCAATAAAAAAATTGGGATAAAAATAATAAATACTCTTAAATAATTTACTAATATTTAAAAAACGTAAAATCCTTAAACGCAAGCATGAAATCTTTAACACGCTCTAGGATTTAATTATATTAAATGAAAAGTTATTTTCAAAAACTTTTTTCCAAATATACAAAGATATACTTTTCAAAAACAAATTCAATCTACGCAGGGGTATTATCCTTCCTCGCTTATTTTTTTTCCTTCACAAGGTGCATTAACAATGAAATTGAAACAAGTTTTTTAAATTTAAAAACTAAATTTAGGATAAGTTATTTAAGTATTAAAATTAAGAAGTAAATTTATGTAATTGCCCTTTGCATGTTACGCCTGGAAAAGTTCAAGCATACACCATTTTGGGAGCCACACATCGGAGGGAAAGCTGACCAAAAAGAGAGTCAATTTATCTAGTTTTTTGTTTTTTTGGGGGAAAGTCAATTATCTACATTGGATGTACAATAATTTTAAAGTCAAGCTTTACATCTTTCAACCATCCTTATGAACATTAGTAAAACAATAAAAAATAAAAAATGCATAGTAACTTTCATATGTTATCCTAGTTGATGTGACATGGCCATGAATCCAACTAAAATAAATTAGAGATTCTATCTTGTCCCTCCCATCATCAATCTGAATGAATAATCAATTTTTTGGCCACCAACTTAATGCCTGCATTTTGCTGATAGTCGTATGGATCTAAGGAGAAAAATGCATCCACAAAGGTCCCAGGTGTGAACAAGGAATTGAGTTCTGAAGCATCAAATTTGCTAAATACTAGCCTCTGCACAGGGCCAGAATTTTCCTTTTGATAGATCTCTGTGGCATATATGGCTATGTCTCCACATACTGCGGTCGGTATGCTGTAGTAAAACCAAAGAAAAAATGGTTCAATGAAGCGAATCTTTGAAATAATGGAACTCCATTATCACATTGCTAGCCAAAATTGATTGGAGAAAGAAAAACTTACTGCAATCTGACTGTTGGGTAGTTGATGAAGCCATCTTTTCGAGTCACGACAGGCCTCCATTCCGAGTCGCTGCCTGAATCTAAAGACAACTTGTGGACAATGTCGTCGCATGAATCGAGAACTTTACAGAGACTTGGTGTCGCGTTAACAACAAAATTCAACCGTGGCCTGCCAGCATTATCAACAAACTTAGTACTTATTCCGAAACGCACTTTCAGACGAGCACATTGAAGCTGCAAAGATATATCTTTGTGCAACAGCTTTATCCTCTGACCACCACGATACAAAGTAAAATAGGAGGCATTGATAGAAGGAATAGAAACTTCATCAGGCTCTAGAAATGAAACAGAACTGCCATTAGAAACAGCAGGCGTGGAAGAAACATCAGGCAACTCTGGGATGGGTTTCTCCTCCATGTTGACATCAGGTAGATGTGAATCTATTGTAATTTGAGAGCTGAGCGGGGCCATGTTAAAAGGATCTGGACGTGATGCGTACGATTCAACCACATTAGAGATGACTTCTCCTCTGTTATGAGTCATGAGAGATGATATTGGGTGATTCTCTATCATTACCCTAGGCGCCGAAGATGACACCGGCCCATTTTCATGTGCGGACATATTGCCATTTAGGCTTGGCCCCTCCGCAGATGATTTTCCATTGTTACGACTTCTTGTTATAGCATTTGGAGAGACCCAACTGTTTGTTGTGAATATGTCTGGGAGGCTTGACTCCTGTAATCATGTCACACTATAGTTAATCATCACATAACCCATCATATACAACCTGCCATCAATGGATCACTGCACTTAATACCCTAGTTTATAGGCAATAGAGATGGAGACCATCCTAGTCAAATCACGAACAAGAGGTATGAAATTAAAAGTAAATTATCACAGAATAATTGCCAGCTAGAGCATAGTCGGCGCATATAATTGAATCATTATAACAAGGGAAATGCTGGAAGCACTGAATGTACCGCAAGAGGCTTTTATTATTGTTCCAAACAGTCACTAAAAAAAAAAAAATCAAACATGGTTGCATTAAGCACTGGCATTAGAAAAAATTTTAATGAATTTCTTGTATTAGACTAATCCGTTATCTGGGATGGACCAGTTGAAACAGGTAAACACTCTATTAACTAAGAAAGGTAATGAGAATTCCCAACTCACACCTACTTGCCCATACACATATCTACACATACGTAAAAAATTCCAAGAAGAGGAAGAAAAATTCTAACTCGACCAAAAAAAGCTAAAAAGAATAGCTGGAAACAAAAGTAATCATATACAGGCATACGAAAACAGGCCCATATGCATTATCTAACGGCAAAAATAACAAAAAATTCATTAACAAAAATAAAAAAGTTGAGACGAACTCCAGAGACTGAAACTAAACTTGCAGCTTCACTGGCGTCAGGCAGACTAAAACAGTGAAGAAACAATAAGGACCAAATAAATATTTCAAGAACATACCTGTCAAGTAAATAAAATGATCCAAGAGACCAATGAGTCTTGACAGATGTAATGTAAAGCATAAATAAGGCAGACTAATAATGTAACATACATAACAATTGACAGGATCTTTGTCTACAATTTAACTTAAAGAAAAATTTGTCTGCGTCGTGTTCGGAAGACAATAAACTCTTATAAATATTTGCAAATATACATTGCAAATAGTTACGGGGCAAACTGGACAAGTACTTGATCTATGATATACTAAATAATAAAACTAAAACAAACTATTAGAACTATGAGGGTAGTCAAAACTCATCAAGGAAATAAGTTTTTTACCAAGAACAAAACTGTTGCACAGTATTTGAGAACTTCAAGATTCATTCGAACATCATCCAAGCTCCTAAAAAATCATAACAAAAAGATTAGTCTAAGAAAACTAATTGAAAAGATCAAGAAAACTGATTGAAAAGATCAAGAGACTGATACGAAATACGATTACAAACCAACCTATGTGTCTGCTGTCCAAGGCCAAAATATGTTGCTAGAGTGGCCATCTACACATGTAAATGAAGATGTAACTACAATTACGGAAAAAAAATATATATATATATATAGTCAAACGTTACAAAACTACACCACTGTTCAATGCCCAATTTCATAGCGTAAGATCCACCAAACATATTTTGTTATCATAAACAAGATAATTGAATTTTGTTATCATAAACAAGATAATTGAACCACAAAAGCGAGATAAAGATGATAGTTAAAGGAAAGCAGAGATCCCTTCAAAAAAAAAAAAAAAAACAGCAGACATTAATAGAAATTAAATGCTTAGAAGGAGCATTCCAAAAGCAGAGAAGAAGCTCATCATTGATTGATTTAGCTCTTTCATCTTGAAAGAATACAACTAGAGTTAAATTTAAGGTTGGAAAACTCGAACCAACCAAGCAATTCGATTTTCCCCCCTAAAAAATTAATATCCTCTGCAACAAGTTCTCCTGCTCCCTAGGAAATATTTTTCAATGTACTGAAACCAGCTTAAAAGATATTCCTTTTACCTTCATGTCACCAGCTCTCCGGCCAAATTTCTGAGTCAACAGTACCAACGAATCAATTGTACCCTTAGGCTCAGGTGCAGGTCGACCAATATCTGTAAATGCCTCTCGAATCCGAGCACAATCAAATCTCAATATATTGTGACCTGCCCATATCCGTCCTGCGCACAAATCACCCAAAAAGAAACATTTTTTAACGTAAAAGAAGAACAAGAAAAGAAAGAAAGAAGAAAATCCAATATGACAATCCAACAAAACCTTAGAAACTAGCTTTTTGTCACGTATACACACACAAATATACATTAGAATTCTACTACAATGGTACACAGGCAAAAAAGAAAAAAAATATTAAAACCCTTTTAATTTGCTTTCCTTTCCAACATGTTTCAAAAAAAATATGTATGTTGTTCGATTGGATTCTAAAATGATTTCAAAATTCAAACGATATTCATTTTTAGCTTAATAAGCCATTTTTTGAGGAGGACAGGAAGGAATAGCAAGGCACAAAATACAAATTTTCGAAGCATCTTGTTTCACATTCCATTTCCTTTACTCAAAATTCTCCAATTACATGAAACAAACACACAAATTAGAGGGGGGAGAGAGAGAGAGAGAGAGAGGAAGAAACGAAAACCAAACCATGGAGAATGTCGTAGACCCGTTCGGCGATGTCGTTGAAAGTCGGGGCCGAAACGACGCCGTCGCGTGTAATGCCGTTGCAGCGAACGGAGAGAGAGGAGATGAGAGAGAGGTCGGAGGGTCGGACGAGCGTGGAGTAGCTCTCGAGCTCGACGAGCTTCCTAGGGCAAACCAGAATGGCTCCGAACTCCAAAATGGCGAATCCTTGACCAGATCGAGTCGGCACCGTCGTTTCCACGTCGAAGAACGCGATCTCGTAGCGGTCCTCGCTCGAAGCCATGGACACCTCAGGTGAATCCACAAGGGCTTTAGAGAGAGAGGCTTTGGGTGGAGAGAGAAACTCCTGAAAATGTGGATGAAAATAAAAGAAAACGCGCCAAATCGTCGTATGTAAGAAGGGGACACCTGAAACTGCTTCTGAGACTTATCGTTGGGCCGTTTAATTGGCCCATATATATATATAAATATAAGAAAGGAAAAAAAAAAAAAAACTGAGTTCTAATAGAATAGACGTATATGCATTGAAAACGCCCTTGCTTTACGTGTAAACAAACTGAGTTATAATAGAATAGACGTAGAGAGTATGTAAAGGCCCCTGCTTTACGTGTAAGAAAAGAAAGGAAAATTCAAAACAACTCTATGTTTGAATCAATTTTAGTCAGATAATTATAACATATAAGAGTTTTATATTGTAATTTATTTTTTTTTAGTATTATAGTATGTGAAAACTTTATACTGTAACAATCAAAAGTTTTGGTTGAAATTAAAAATACCAAATACTCTATAAGAGAGGGTTTGGAATCTTAGTTCGGACTAACGATTCGAATCGAAAAATACTGTATTAATCTAAATTTGTGAGAGAAAATATTATAGTAATATTAGTTCGAGCTAAATTCTTCCAATTTAAATTTGTGAGCTAAACATGCCACAAGTTTTTCAGTCTTTTGATTAAATTTAGAATTTATAAGGAAGAATATTCTTTTGCCTTACATGAATATTTATAAACCAAACTATTAAAGTTTATGTGGTATTTGGATGCATTGTTTTGAACCAATTAGCATGTGAGAGTTTTTACCTTGACTTATTGTTATTTTACATTATAGAATGTGAGAGCTTTATATTATTATTGTGCTACAAATCATTGTACTAAACATATCATTAATTTGATCTCTTGTTTATAAATTTTTGAGCCTCACAACCCTCTTGTTTATACATTTCTAGCTGAAAAAAAGATTGTCCAACTAATATCTTGTTTATTATGACATAATTTAACAGCAAAAACAAACACAAATATTGGTAAACCTTTTCCTTAAAGCCTTGATTTGTTTGAAGAAAACCCAACAAGCAAGTAAAATGGGAGCAGTTTTGAGTCTAGGTTTCTTGTTCCTTACCTGCATTTGTAACTAAAGTTTTCAAACACCAGCTACGACAAGCAATAGCAAGACTAAAATGAGGACCAAACACAGTTTACAATAGTATTATAAATACAAACAAAGAGTGGATAGTAGGTATTACCCTAACCATACATTCAAACATATATGGACTTATTTTTAATAGTTATCTATCTAATGGTTATATTACCGATAAGAGATATTTTAATAATAATTAATGATGTGGTGTGATAAAAATTCAATCTCATTCATCTCATCAATTTTTTTAGTCAACTATTCACTTTATTACAACTGTTAGATTTTTATCAAACGGCTGATGTTAACAGTTACTATTAAAAATATAACCGCCGAATTCACACCTTTGTGTGTGTATATACTGTGTCCTTGTTGTGAAAAGAAACCATTGAGAAGCATAATATTGGATTCCTTATTGTTCTTTTTTATGGCTCATTGACATTTACGTGAAGCCCTTTGCCACGCAGAGTAATAAGAAGGACTTGCACCTTTTTCTCCAAACAAGGGAAAAGAAATGCAGGGTATATTTTAATAATAATTAATGATGTAGCGTGATAAAAATTTAATCTCATTAATTTTTTTAGTCAACTATTCACTTTATTACAACTGTTAGATTTCTATCAAACGGCTAATAATAACAGCACCTATTAAAAATATAATCGCCGAATTCACACCTATATATATACACACACACTTTGTCCTTGTTACGAAAAGAACCCTTGAGAAGCATAATATTGGATTCCTTATTGTTCTCTTTTATGGTTCATTGATATTTACGTGAAGCTCTTTGCCACGCAGAGTAAAAAAGAGTACTTGCACCTTTTTCTCCAAACAAATGAAAGAAATGCTCATTATTCGAGCTTACAAACAACAATGGCATATTCTAGTACGAATAATGATTCTTTTATTGCGCCTGAAGTTTTCAAGAACTACAAACCATGTCAGATGGCGTACTATGGTCAAGAACTTAAGAGGAAAGGACAAATACCACCACCACAATGAGCTGAACCAATGAATAAGAAAACAAGCCGAGCTCTCCTAAAAGCACCAGGATACTACAAAGATATATTGCCCTTCGTGTTGGACCATCTTTAATTCAAATTCGAATACTATATTTGTCGTTGAAAAGTGTGTAAAATTAGCTATGTTATGTTATTTTATTTTTCCATATATCTACTTTTTGTTATGAGCTTTAGAACTTATAAAAATAAACTTCTAATATTAAAACAATTTAAAAAGGATAATGTTGTAACTGTGAAATGGAAAAATTAATATAACAATCCATAGCAATTAGATGCCAAATTTGACATTTGCTATCTTAAAGTCAATTCACCACCTAGTATAACATTTACCAAATTTAAGATAAAAAAGACATGAATGTTAGCGCATCAATTTGGCACAGCAGTGGAGACGCTCTCATTGCAGATTCATATTACATGATTGGGTATAAATTTCTATTGGTAATATTTTGTCAAATTTACGAAACCATTTTTGGCGGACTGGCTGAAGGGAACTCTAAGAGGAAAAGAGAAAAATCCTCTAAGTATCTTAATGTCCCTCAACATATAAAAGCACTTCAGATGAATCCACTTTGTTGCCTTCCCTTTGGGCCTGTATAGTAATCTCAGCAAGCATTTTGTAGATCGAAAACGTTTGCATATGATCAATGTCACCTGCCACAAAACCATGAACAACTCCATTGATCTGAATCCAACTTCGACCGGGGGGCTTTCTCACCCCCATCTCAACCATCTTCCGTCTCACAAAGGCAACGTCCATCCACCTTTTTGCAGCGGCATACACGTTCGACAACAACACAAGATAGCCTGCAGCTTGATTGGGGTCAAGTTGGATTATTAATTTTTGAGCCACTTGAGACGCGAGCTCAGCATTCTTGTGAAGCCTACACCCACCAAGGAGAGCGCCCCAAACAGCTTCATTTGGCTTCATGGGCATAGTTTTGATAATCCTACGTGCTTCATCAAGGAAACCGGCACGGCTGAAGAGATCAACCATGCACCCATAATGCTCGATCCTTGGGCTGATTCCCAAAGTTTGAGTCATGAACTTAAAAAGATTTTGACCAGTGTTGACTAACCCGGAGTGGCAGCAAGCACAAAGAACCCCAATGAAGGTTATGTCATCGGGTTTTACTTCACTCACTCCTGAGCACAACATTCTCTGAAAATAACCAAGGGCTTCTTCCCCACAGCCGTGTTTTGCAAGCCCATGGATGATAGTTGTCCATGAAACAGTATTTCTCTTCGGCATTTTCTTGAACACTTTACACGCTTCATCAATAGCACCACAACGAGCATACATATGAATAAGTGCATTGTTCAAAGACACCAACAACGACTCACTTCCAACGCTCAACACTTCTTCTATATACCAATGAATCCACCTCCCCAATCTCAAATCCCCTAAGTCTGCACATGCCGGCAATGCCGCCACCAGCGCCACCTGATCCAATTCCACTCGAGTTTTCCTCATGTAATGAAACAAAGACAAAGCCTGCCTACTCCTCCCATGTTGAACACACCCTGCAACCATAGTCGTCCACGACACAACATTCCTCTCCGGAATCTCAACGAAAATTCCCCTCGCGCTGTCAATGTCACCACACCTGATGTACCCCTTGAGCAACGAATTCCAAGTAAAAACATTCCTCTCACGCATATCATCAAACACCAGGCGTGCACACTTGACCTGGCAGCCTCCTTCGCTCATTGCATACATATTAAGCAAACTCGTCTCCACAAACACATTCGAGCAATGGCCATTTGCAAAAACCTTCGCGTGGACCTGTTCTCCTTCTCTCAACAGCCCGCACCTCGCGCAAGCGCTGAGAAGAAACGAATAGGTATACCCATCAGGCTTGGATTCTGTCTCGGCCATTCGATTGAAACACTCGACTGATCTTTTCGGCGTCTCGCTTCGGCCATATGCTCTGATAATTTGGTTCCACGTGATGGTGCTTGGGTTCTCAATGTTTTCGAAAACGGAAAGCGCGTCTTTGATGTAGCCATAAGAGACGTAGAGATAGAGGAGCTTGGCGAGAAGGGAGTTTTGTTGGGAGAAGCCTTTGGTGAGTATTTGGGCATGAATCTGGGTGAGTCTTTTGATGCTGTTGCAACTCTGTAATTGATCGACGAGGTTTTGGTGGTGTGGTTGAGGAGCGATAAGTTTTGGTGGTTTGGCGGGAATGTCGACTTCAATGAACATTTGAGAGAGAGATTTTTTTGCTTTTTTTTTTGGGTCTTTAGCAAGACAGTGGCAGAAAACAATTTCTGAGAGGGGTCAGTCAAGTATGCTAATGCTGCAATAGCAAAGCAAAAATTAAACAAGAGAAGTGCTTGCGCTCTCTCTTTTTTTTTTTTTTTTAAATATTTTTTGGACTTTGTTATTATTTTGTTTAAATAATAATTTGTAATTTACCTGTTAAAAAAGTGTAATAGAGACTAGTAAAATTTACGTGTTAAAAGGGTGCAATAGAAACTCTAAATTTACGTGTTAAAAGAGTGTAAAAGAGTTTTGCTAGAACTCTTCATAAAATAATAATATAATAACAAAGAGTGTAATAGAGACCCCAAAAGAGGTTTGCAAGAACTCTTCATGAAATAATAATATAATAATAATTGTTATTATTAAATAAAATAAAACTAAATGGTGTCAACTTATGGAAACCATTTGGATAGGGTCAACTTCTTAACAAAACTTAAAAAGGTGTATAAAAATATTGGTTCATATCAATTGTTTAAATTAATTTTTGTTAAAATTACTCTAACATGTTAGGGCTCTATACTGTATCTTTCTCTTTCTTAACATTGTAGCATGTAAAAGTTTTATATTATAGAAACTAAAAGTTTTAGTGAAACACTTTATTAATCTAAGTATTAGTTGAAACTTCACATGTGGAAATCCTACCTGAATGTTATAAATGTTCTTTTCATTATAAAATATTAAAGCTTGAATGTTGATTTTTTATAAGTCTTATTATTTAGTTTTAGTTTTAGTTTTAGTTTTTTTTTTTTTTTTTTGCAACAAGTATGTTTTATTTACATTCACTAAAAAAATAAATTGCAATTTTGTAGTATGAATAACCCTTGAATATTTGTTTATAAAAGTGACAAACGTACATCGTGATCAATAATTGATGGTTAAATTTTAAGAAAAATAGAGATAAAATAGCATAGAAGGGAAATAACTTTTTTATATTTTTGTGATAGACATGGACAATGTGTAATGTAGAGTCTATTTTTTGTACAACAGATTTGGAAAAAATAAAAATAAAAAATAAAGATTTCAACGGAAGCAAAATAAAGAGAAATTTACTTATGCATAATTAAAAGAAAAAAATTATTTTTAAAGGTCACATTTGACAAAGAAATGTTATAGAAGATTACTAGGAAAAATATAAAATATAGGGGCAAGAAAAGTCAAAAAGAGACATTAGCAAAAGCTTAGAAAAAGATGCAACAATTTTTGGGCATGCATAAGATTGAAGATAAAATTAAAAAATAATAATAATAACATCTATCAGGATACGCGTCCTATTAAATGTGTCTTTTTCAACTACTTTTACATATCAAATAAACTAATTAGGGCGCATATATGAAAAAGAAAATGATATTTGAAAAAGAACGCATTTGAAAAAAAAAAAAAAAAACCTGCAGTAAAGAAGTAACAAAAAAAAAAAAGTAAAAGAATTTATAAAGGTCATGGCTGAAAGATTAATATTTTAGTACCACAAAGGAACACACAGTAATTATAAAAGAAAGGGGAAAAAAGAAAAAAATAATAATAAAAGGAACACAAAAGGACAAAATAACTTGAGCATATTTTTTAAATAGTGCCATAAGAGAACTCTTTCTTTTAATATAGTTATAAATATGAATATTAATATAGATATTTCATTTTTTAAGAAAAATAAAAATCCTTAATTATATCACAAAAGGACAAAATAATTTAAGCATTTTTTTAAATAGTGCCATAAGAGAACTCTTTCTTTTAATATACTTATAAATATGAACATTAATACAAATATTTAATTTTTCGGGGAAAATAAAAACCTTAATTATATTAGCGATTTTCTACAATCCATCAACGGAATATCAGTTTTCAAAATTCACTTGATATGAATAGCTCAGAAGAAACAC
Source organism: Artocarpus hirsutus (assembly GCA_946598075.1). Classification (NCBI taxonomy): domain Eukaryota; kingdom Viridiplantae; phylum Streptophyta; class Magnoliopsida; order Rosales; family Moraceae; genus Artocarpus; species Artocarpus hirsutus. Next base: position 26,829 of record CAMOHE010059225.1, read on the forward strand.
AACAGTCAAAATTAACCAAATAAGGGATTCTTCCTCTTCCCTGTCACTCTCTCTCCATCCCTCTCCCTCCCTCCATCTCCCTCTTCTACAAAAACTAAGGTTAGGGAGGGGTATCGCAGTGATTAAGCCGGTTTTCTTTTGCGCACACCAGTTGTTCACAACACAATAAGCTCGACTTCCATAACACTCAATACTCTATCCAAATTGGATCTATTAGTCGTGATTGACGTCCACTAATTTGACTAAAGTGGTGTTTAACAAAAGTGGTCTAAACTATTTTTTCGGTTACAAATAGTATAAAGCTCTCACATACTACGATAACAATAAAAAAATCGCTACAGTGTAAAGCTTTCATCACCCTACCAAATACCGTACATGTCAAATCTATTCCTCTAGAAAATTATTATTTGCCATTAGCATATCAAAAATCAATTCCCCCACCAAATCTCTCTTGTTATTGGTTTCGATTTTAATTATTCAAAGCAAAACTTTTTTTTTCCCAGAACGTTGAAGTTAACATCCTTATGAGGTAAAATTATATGCAATATAGAGCATTTGCTCAAAAAAATAATTAAAAAAAAACTTTTAAACGTGAATAAACAAATATCCATTAAGCATCCATCCGGTCTTTTGAAGTAGCAATTAAATAGCAACATAAAAGACTAATGTATCATTAAATGGTCTACATCACAAAATAAACAAGACATCTAAAAGTATCCAAAAGTTGTTGATAGCTAGCTGATATGAAATTATGCTTTCTTATGCACTACAGTTTTAAAAAGCACCTTTTTTCTAGTAGTATTCACTGCCTTTATTGCAGTTTTCTTGAACTTGAGACTCTTCTATAAGTTAAAAACAAAGTATATTTGATTAGAATATGATTATGTCAAACTATATGAGTTGGTTTTAAAAACGTTTAGTAAAATTAGTTTTATTTGTGGAGGAAACGGTTGGTTGAACGTCTCCAATGTTGAACCAACAACCATGGATTGTGTTTGGGCAAATTCAGGGGCAGTGGCAGCCGATCTTGGCACGACAAAGGTTGATTGGGAAGCTTGTGGTGGCACAACAGAGGACGCTTGAGCACCTTCTTTTGTCTTAGCAATTTTGCTGGATTGACTTTTCTGCAATGTAAAAAGAGAGAGAGAGAGAGAGAGAGACAAAAACACAAGCTAATGTCATACTTAAATGTTGCTGAAAAATTGATCAAACCAAATTTTCATTGCTATTTATACCATGTTCAAGTGTCTTCCCCTCACATATGTTCAGATGTTATGACCTTCTTTGCCACACAATCCACAGATGACATTGTTGAATACTCTTTTAATCTTAGTACCATTGGGTGAGATTACCTCATTATGTTCAAATCGTCAAACTTTCTTAGGTCGTCCTAGTTGTGTCCTATAAAACTACTATGCCTTCCAAAGTGAATACATATCCACTTGTAGCTTTAGAATCTTGTATATTAGATATCCAACTTACATCAGAATACCTAGTGGTCATCTTTGGATCACTCGTGAATCTACTCAGACTATTCACAGTGTAGGCAATATCTAGTCTTGCACAACTCATTAAGTTCATTAAACTGCCTATCACTCTAGCATATTCCACCTGGGATATACTTTCTCCTTTATTTTTGGGTAGATGTTGACTAATATCAATTAGTGTTCTAGCCACGTTAGTGTCATTTTTACTAAATTTGTCAAGTATCTTATCCACATAGTGTAACTGACTCAAGATGAGTCCAGCAAGCGACCTTTTGAGTTTAATTCTCAAAATCATATTAGCAGGTCCCATGTCTTTTATGTCAAACCTAGATTCAACATGTGTTTAGTAGATTTGATCATCCGATCATTGCTACTCACGATTAACATGTCATCTACATATAGACAAAGAATGACATATCCATCGTCTGTACTTTTGACATAAACATACTTATCACACTCATTAATTTTAAACTATTTGATATCATGACATTGTCAATTTCTCGTGCCATTACTTTGGTGCTTTTTTAAGTCCATACAAAGACTTCACCAATTTGTAGACTTTCTTTTCTTGTCCTGGAGTAATATAACCCTTAGGTTGTTCCATATATATTTCCTCTTCAAGATCTCCATTAAGAAAGACCATATTTACATCCATCTGATGTACTTCAAGATTCTGCAAAGCGACAATCGCCAAAATCATTCTAATGGAGGTTGTTCTTGTCACAGGAGAATAAGTATCAAAATAATCAAGGCCTTCTTTTTGTCTGTAACCTTTTATAATAAGTCTAGCCTTATGCTTATTAATAGTTCCATTTGCTTTCAATTTTTGAAAATCCACTTAGAACCCAGCGATTTACTTCCTGGAGGAAATTCCACTAATCTCCAAGTCTAGTTCTGCATGATGGAATCAATTTCATTCTTTATGACTTCTTTCCATAAAGGACCTCAGATGATCTTACAGCTTTTTCGAACGTTTGAGGTTTAGCCTCTAGCATATAGGTCAGAAAATCTAGTCCAAATGACTTTTCTATCCTTGCTTTTTTGCTTTGTCTAGGCTCTTCCTCTTCTTGTTCAGTTTCAACTTCTAAGTAATCCTGACTATTCTCTTCAATAGTCTCAAACGTTTATTTAAACAAACTTGGACCATCCACTTTTGATTATAAGGAAATACATGTTCAAAAAACAATGTATTTCTAGATTCTATTATCGTGTTCTTATGAATTTTAGGATTTTTAGATTCATATACAAGGAACCGATATGTTCTACAATTGTGGGCATAATCAATGAAGATTCAATCAACCTTTTTAGGACATATTCTCATCTTCTTTGGTGTAGGTACCATTACCTTTGCAAGACACCCCCATACTCTCAAGCATTTGTAGGAAGGCTTTCTACCTTTCCACAATTCACAAAGGATCTTGTCTTCTTTCTTCCAAGGTACCTTATTTAAAAGGTAATTACTCGACAAAATGGCTTCCCCCCACATGTTCTGTGGCAATCTAGAACTTATCAATATCGCATTCCCAATATCTTTTAAGGTACGATTTTTGTGTTCAGCCACACCATTTGAATGAGGTCAATAGAGTGGCGTAATCACGTGAATAATGCCATGTTGTTGACAAAATTTACTAAATAATTCTACATATTCACCACCACTGTCACTTCTTACTATCTTAATTTTCTTATTGAGTTAGTTTTCAACTTCTTGCTTATAGAGAGAAAATTTCTCTATAACTGCATCTTTGCTTTTAAGCAAATATACATAGCAATATTTTGTGCTATCATCTATAAATGTGATAAAATATTTATTTTCATCTCTAGTTTGAACAAATTTTAAGTCACAACCATCGCTAGATATCAAATCAAGTTGCTCAATATTTCTCTCAATGTTTAGAACAAAGATCTCGTTAGTTTTGCCCCTACACATATTTCACACTTATATTTGGGATCAATATTAAATATGGGTATATGATCCAAGTTAATTAGTCTATGCAAAGTATTATAATTAACATAACCTAGTCTACCATGCCATAAATTAAAATACTCAAGCATATAAGCGGAAGACTTTTTTATTTTTATTGATGGAATTGGACTTAACAACCATTACATTTATTTTTCACATTCTATTTTTCACAAATCCCTTTCCCACAGACATCCTATATTTGGACAAAACTATTTTATTGGCCTTAAAAACTATCTTGAAGCCATGTGAACTTAGCAGAGTTTCAAAAATAAGATTCTTCCGGGTATCAGGCATATACAGTACATTTTGTAGATTGACTTCCTTACCTAATGTCATTTGCAAAAATTGTTAGACTTGTATGCCCTAAAAAGTAAAAATTTAATATATTTTTGGAGACATTTTTATCAATAAAGAATTTATTTATTATTTACATACCAAATCTTTTTCTCTTTATGTTCATATTAGTTGAATATATGTTAAGCAAACAAAAGTCTGAGACTGTCGGTCTAAACCTTTAAAAAGTAGGCATATGATGGACAAATTACGCAAAAGACACGATTCTTAAGGTGACGGTCTAAATCATAAGATCTGCAATTAAGGGAATAAAGTTGGGCGCTTTATTCATGTAAAGATTGTTATGTTGTCTATATGCCTAACGGGAGATGGTTTGTCTTGACCATCAAAGGCGAACTCTGCGAATAGAAACATTGGCGCATTGTCATAAGTGATGATATATTGGATCGGGACATAAAGTGAATTGATTTGGATTAATAATTTTGTCTTAGCAAATCGATTCACTTTAGACAATCATTTGCATTGTATTTTAATCCTAAGATGAATAGTGGGCCCGTTGTCTTGACTTATGTCTTTTGATGTGCCAAAGGGTGAATGCATGCCGGTACGTTGGAGGCATGACTCTTGATAGCGTAGACCTGTTATTCATAGATATGGAATCTATAGCTCCTCTTATAAAGTAGTAATATCCTCTTATGTGCGTTATCCTGTAATTGAAAAACTAGAGCACTCAACCATTTGGATACATAGGTGCAACCGAATGGTATACTATCTTTGAATGGTAAGTTTTCTAATGGTGAGGTAATGGAATTTAAGATAAAAATAATCGGGAAAGGAAGACAAAAATTGTCCTTAAGTCGATTATGGATAATCCTATGAGGATATGATACACTATGATATGTCATAGAGACTTAGCTAGTCGGGCTTTGTAATTCTATATAGTTCGAGAGTACAGCTCTAAGCTTTTAGTGGAGTAACGTTGGAGTTGATAATTATGAAATATATATCTGGGATATTGGGTTTCAGAATTATCGAGAGCTTGAACTATATAGGTCCATCAGGTCCCTGTTGCTAGCTCATAAAAATCCTGTAATGATACGGCGTGGTTTTTCAATAATTGATGACTTATGTCAGATTTATTAGATTGACTGAAATTCAGTAAAATCAGAGCCATGGTTTTTATGAAAATCTGCAAGTTTGTTATCATACTATATGAATAAATTATGTGATCTTGATATCTCCTATGCTTGAATTTAATTTTTTAGAGAGTTGACACTCTAAGTTTCTGTATATTTATATGTTGTCATGGATTATATGGTGAATGTTTATTAATTAATTATAGTTGATCAAATTATTATTTTATTATTTATTAATTAATTAATTTATACTAGTTATGATTCCTTAGATGTTAGAATATGTATCTAGGTTTTTCATGAAATTAGATGACGGAGTATCATCTTTGTCTAGGAATTATTATTTAATTTTAAATCTATAAGAATTTTGTAATTAAATAATCATTCGAAGAAGACATATCTAGGAGATGGATGATGGTGTTCCTAGGCATTTCTTGAGTATCTAATTTTATGTTTTGAATTGTTGAAAATAAAATTGATAAATTGCATTAAAAATTGTATTTTCTGAAAAGCATGATTTCTGCTCGGTCAGCATGCCAAACCCTCTAGTTCGGCAGGCCGATGGTCTCAGAATCAGCAGGCTGGACTCTCAGGTTTGGCAGGCCGTTAATGGGGCAGAAATCTGGTGGCAAGCTGAACTGTCATGATCAACAGGTTGACTGGAAAAGATTAGTAGGCTGATGGGTCATGACCGGTAGACCGATCACACAGATCGCCATGTCGATAGAGAGTTGTAATTTTTTTTAGAAAAGGTGCATTTTTCGATGCAGTTTTAATTTTATTTTTGGAACAATTCTGAGAAACATTAAAATTTAGATATGACCAGAATTATGGAGTATTCGATCTATGATGGATTGAAGACTTAATGATGTGCATTACATGAAGAAGGATATAGCTTGAGGATTCAAGGATGAAGAATCGATAATATGTTTTGATTATTCTCTTGTAATTTTCATTTTCTATTCTTTAGAGTGGAATCATAATATTACGGTTATTTGTTATTATTTTGCTTGTAGCTTTGCTTGATTGCATTATAATATGATTTGCTATCTATATTGATAACATGCCATATAGAATAGGGAGTGCCACTCAATTAAAAACTGTTCATGCATGTTTTTAAAATAAAACCTTGATTTCAAAAGATTGAGTGGGAGAAGGTTTTTGAAGAGAGACCTAAGGCCTCCATCGTTGGTCCATAGGTAGCATATGGTGGTTTCGACCCCTAGAAAGAGACTTCATCATATACCAGGTTAGATCTCCGAGAGGATAAGGTATTTTAACATGATTTACGATTGCACACCCCTAGGTGGTGATTATAAATCATGGATAAAATATTAAAATGATGGTTATACAGTCATGCTAATTTTATTATTAACCTCCCTAGGAGCTTTGCCAATAAAATTAATGGCCAAAAAAATGATTTTTAATACATGCTGGATCATACAGGTCCTAGATGGCATATATTAATGAGAAAGGGATCCGTGTTTCTGATTGAATTTAGCATGACTCCCCTAGGAGCTTGTTGAATTCTAAGTTGGGAATTATCGTTGTAAGGTTGTGATATTTTTAAGGTTTTGACACATAAACACATTTGTATGTTTTTACATGATTGTTATCTTACTAAATTATTATACTATGTTTGCTTATGTTTGGTGTATGATTCTTTATTGTAGATTAAAAATGTCTAAAAACGCTTTATCATTGATACTTAACAAAAACCAATTAACTGGTAAAAATTATAAGGATTGAAAAAGGAACGTAAACGTCGTCTTCTCCTTTGAGGAACTAAAATTTGTACTGACGACACCTTTTCCTACTGAGCCTGTGAGAGATTGCACCAACGATCAAATCCAAGCATATGATCGTTGGAAAGATGTAAATGATCAGGCCCGTTGCTATGTTATGGCCAGCATGAACAACATGTTGCAGGCTCAACATGAGGATTATGAGACTGCTTAGTAGATCTTGGATAATCTAGAAAACATGTTTGGAGGCCAGGCCTTAACAAAGTGGTAAGGAGCGCTTTGGAAATTTCTTAACTGTAAACAGAGACTAGAGACGTCTGTAAAGGAGCACATGATGTTGGTCATGGGTTATCTCGCTGTGGCACAAACCAATGTAGCCGACATCGATGCTAGAACTCAAATGACTATATCTAAAAAGTTTATCCTGTTTAGAGCTACTTTTAATTAAGTAATGGGCAGGATATGACCTAAACAGAATTAATGAAATAGTTACAAGAGTTCAAACTACTGATCAAGGAGTCTCCTACGGGTGGTGAGGTCAACTTGACAGTTATTTTTGGTTCCAATTCTAACCTTAGGAATGGAAAGAAACAACGAGCCAAGAATGGGAAGTCTTCTGTTCTTATAAATGGCAAGAACAAGAAAAAGAAGAAGAAGAACCAAAAGAAGCTCAAGTGCTTCTTCTGCAGGAAAGTCGGGCGCATCAATAAGAATTGCAAGGACTTCCTTTCCCAATGAGGTAGGTATGATCTTCTGTATTTAGAAACTTGTTTGGTTGAGGAATCCAGTGACATTTGGGTCATAGATTTTAATGCAACTAATCATGTTTGTGTTTCTCTGTAAGGGTTCAAAAAAATGAGAAGTCTGCTTTATAAAGACTTCACACTTTGGATGGGCGATAGATCCTTGGTCTTAGCTGAAGCAGTGGGAGACATCCATCTGCATTTTGATAATTATAGGAATTTAATTTTGCGAGATTGTTTTTATGTTCCTAAATTTAAAAGGAATTTAATTTCTATAGTTTGTTTATTTAAAGACTCATATTTGGCTTTGTTAATAATAAAGTGGTGATTTGTAAAAACAAATCTTTTATCTGTTGTAGATGGATGCAAAATAATCTATATTTTATCAAACCTAAGATGGAGTTATTACTTAATACTAAGATGAATGATAATAACTCTAAAAGACTTAAAATTTCTTACTCTAATAAGACTTATCTTTGGCATTTGCTCCTTGGTCATACTAACCTAAATAGGATTCAAAGGTTAGTAAGGGATAGACCTTTAAGTCACTTAAAGGTGGAATCTATACCTTAATGTAAATCTTGTTTGGAGGGTAAGATGACCAAAAGGTCATTCGGGTCTAAGGGCAATAGGCCAAAGGGGTTCTAGAACTTTGTACATAGTGATGTTTACAGAACGATGAATATCTAGGCAAGATGAGGGTATGAGTACTTCATCACTTTTATTGTGATTACTAGAGTTTTAAGCTGAAGTGAAAAAGCAATTGGGTAGACCATAAAGGCACTTCGATCTGATCAAGATGGAGAATACCTTTCTAATGAGTTCGTAGAACACTTATTAGAGAATGTGATTTTATACCATTTGACTGCACCGGACACTCTACAACAAAATAGCGTAGCAGAGAGAAGAAATAAGACTTTATTGGACATGGTCATGTCTATGATGAGTTATTCATCACTGCCTTTATCCTTTTGGGGATATACACTACAAACCGCTTTTTAACTTTTGAACAACGTGCCTTTAAAGTCGATCCCTAAAACTCCTCACGAGTTATGGATGGGCAAGAAGACATTCTTAAACCATATTTACAAATGGGGATGTCTACCTCATGTCTTGTTTAAGGATGCAAATAAGTTGAAAGCACGCTTGAAAGTTTGCATGTTTGTAGGATATCCAAAAGAGACCAAAGGGGGTTATTTTTATAACCTAAAGAAAAATAAAGTCGTGGTTTCAACTCATGCAACTTTCCTTAAGTAGAGTTACATGGACAACTTTAAGCCTCAAAGAAAAGTGGTGCTTGAGGAGTTAAGGAGTGATCCAATCACTCTGGGGGCTCCAGTAGAAACCACTCTAATCGGTGTAGAAAAACCAAACAAACCTAAACAAGAACTTAAGGGCTTCGACATAGTGGGAGGATCGGGCGTTAACCCGAGAGGTATATATTCAATGGTGAGGCCTTCTTGACTGAACCGGATGAACATGACAAGGATCCTTATACTTACACAGAGGCTATGGAATATGTCGGTTCAAAACTCTAGACAGAGGCCATGAACACAGAGATAAATCCTATGGAGACTAATTGGGTCTGGGAATTTGTAAATCTTCCCGAAAAGGTAAAACACATAGGGTGTAAATGGATCTACAAAAGGAAGAGAGGAGTGGATGGAAAGGTCGAAACCTTTAAGGCTAGACTAGTAGCTAAGGGTTACACACAAAAGGAAGGAATCAATTACAAGGAAACCTTTTCGCCTGTAACCATGCTTAAGTCCATCGAGATTCTCTTGTCCATAGCTGTCGCTCTCGATTACGAGATTTGATAGATGGATGTCAAGACAGCTTTTCTAAATGGCTATCTTGATGAGTCCATTTATATGGAATAACCAGACGGGTTCAAGGCTAAGGGTTATGAGGGTAAGGTTTGTAAGTTGCTAAAGTCAATTTATAGACTTACGTAGGCTTCCTGTTCTTGGAACATAAGATTTGATCAAGTGATCAAGACTTATGGGTTCGCACAAAATGTAGATGAGCAATGTGTTTACAAACACATTAAGGATAGGAAGGTAGTTTTTCTACTGCTCAATGTAGATGACATTTTGCTAATTGGCAATGACGTTGGGGCATTGTCATCGGTCAAATTATGGTTGACTCAGCAGTTTGACATGAAGGACTTGGGTGATGCTAATTTTGTTCTCGGTATTCAAATCTTTTGGGATAGGAACAACAAAATGACAGCTTTATCCCAGGTCGGCTACATAGACAAGATTCTCAAGAGGTTTACAATGCAAGATTCTAAGAAAGGTGGGCAATCATCTAGGTCTAGAATTACTCTTTCTAAGAAAGACTATCTAAAGTCTGAGGAAGAAAGAGAATACATGAAGAAAGTGCCCGGCAGTGGGTAGTCTCATGTATGCCATGCTTTGCACACCACTATATATTTGTTATGCGGTCAGAATTATGAGTTGATTTCAAGTGGATTCAGGACCGAACCATTTGGTTGTGGTAAAGCATATTTTCAAGTACTTGAGAAGGACTCGAGGGTATATGCTTGTATATTCGGGTGAGGATTTGACTCCTTTAGGGTACACAGACTTGGATTTTCAATCTTGTCTAGATTTGAGGAGATCGACTTTAGGTTTTGTGTTTACTTTGGACGGCGGTGCCATCATTTGGAGAAGTGTAAAGCAAGATTGCACTTCATATTCAATGATGGAGATCGAGTATGTGGCAGCTAGTGATGCTTCAAAAGAAGCAGTGTGGCTTGGCAAGTTAGTTGGGGATCTTGAGGTAGTTCCTGGTATGAATAAGATGGTATCATTGTACTATGATAATAGTGTGACGCTAGCTAATACTAAGGAGCCAAGATTTCATAAGAAAAGTAAGCATATTGATCGAAAGTATCATGTGATAAAAGTCTTCGTCGAGGGTGAGCATGTCACGGTGTGCAAAATCGCGTCAGAGGACAATTTAGCTAATCCATTCACGAAGACACTTACTGGGAGAGTCATTGAGAGGCATGTGGAAGCTATGCGGATGTGAGATTTGTCATATTTACTTACTTAGTGTAAGTGTGAGATTGTTAGACGTGTATGCTCTAAGGAGTAAAAATGTAATATGTTTTTGGAGACATTTTTATCAATAAAGAATTTATTTATTATTTATATGCCAAATCCTGTCCTCTTTATATTCATATTAGTTGAATGTATGTTAAGCAAACAAAAGTCTAAGACTGTCGGTCTAAACCTTTAAGAATTGGGCATATGATGGACAGATTATGCGAAAGACACGATTCTTAAGGTGACGGTCTAAATCATAAGATCCGCAATCAAGGGAATGATGTTGGGTACTGTATTTATGTAAAGATTGTTATGTTGTCTATATCCCTAACGGGAGATGGTTTGTTTTGGCCATCAGAGGCGGACTCTACAAATAGAAACATTGGTGACGATGTGTTGGATCAGACCATAAAGTGAATTGATTTGGATTAATAATTCTGTCTCAACAAATATATTCATTTTAGACAATCATTTTTATTGTATCTTAATCCTGAGATGAATAGTGGTCCCGTTGTCTGACTTATGTCTTTTGATGTACCAAAATGTGACATCTATATTTTAATAGTGGAATGCATACCGGTACGTTGGAGACATGACTCTTGATGGCGTAGACCTGTTATATATCAATATGAAATTCATAGCACCTCTTTAGGAGTGGTGCTATCCTCTTATATGTATTATCACATAATTAGAAAACTAGAGCTCTCAACCATTTAGATACATAGGTGTAACCGAATGGTATACTGTCTTTGGATGGTAAGTTTTTCAATGGCGAGATAATAGAACGTAAGATAAAAATAATCGAGAAGGTAAGACAGAACTTGTTCTAAAGCCGATTATGGATAATCCTATGGGGATATGATGCACTATGATTTGTCATGCAAACTTAGCTATTCGGGCTTCATAATTCTATAGAGTTCGAGAGTGTAGCTTTAAGCTTTTAGTAGAGTAGTGTTGGATTGATAATTACGAAATGTATATCTAGGATATTGGGTTTTATAATTATCGGGAGCTTGAATTATATAGGTCCCTTAGGTTCCTTTTGCTAGCTCATAAAAATCCTATAACGATATAGCATGCGTTTTCAATAATTGATGACTTATGTCAGATTTATCAGATTGGTTGAAATTCGATAAAATCAAATAATTCATGTTTATTTATCGATTGAATTAATTTTGTGATAAAATTAATTCAAGATAAACTTGTTGAATTATCGAGATCAAATAATTCATGTCTATTTATATATTGGATTAATTTTGAATCAATTCAAGATAAACTTGTTGAATTATCAGGAATATTTATTTTCCTAGAGATTATCTAGATATGAATGTTTTAATCTGATAACTTCTCTATTAGGTTATTTGAATTAAAAATTAGGCACTATCCTAAGAATCTCGAATGGGAAATAAAGATTCGCAGGGATCTTTTATCGGAGGTTCGGCAGGCTGATCTTTAAGTTCGGTATGCCAATTGAGAAAGGTCGGCAGGCAGATCTACCGATTCAGCTTGCCAACCGGGGGATAAAAAGATCACGTGTTTTCATGCTGATTTTATCAGATGTTGATTCTGATTCAAATTTTTGAGGCCTTATCTGATAAGGATTGACTCATGGGCCCAACCTCTATAAAAGGAGAGAGTCTCATTATTATTTAGATCAGTTGAGAAATCTAGAGTGAGACTCTGTCAACGAGACTCTACAACTCCCCGGAGAGCTATCATTTACAAATCACAAATTATAGCTTTGGGTATTTCTCAATTGGCTAGAAGGAGAGCCACTTGGGAAAAGCTGAACGACGTAAGCCCACACTCACTCTGATTAAGGATAAGAATAACAAAGAAGGCTAGTTGGTTGATATCCTTCTGGAACGTTACTTCTTTTCATTGATTACAGGAGCTTTTTGGCACACAAAGGTTAGTAAGATCTGGTTAATTTATGCATATAGCGTGTCAAACTTGTGTTTTGGAAAATACTTTGATATAAAAAATTTTAAAATTTTGCTGTATACTATTTTTCTAGCAGAAATACCATCCCTTGGCCCTTGATCTTAGATCTGGTAGAGTTACCTATATACTGTTGGAAAAACACTATGCAGTGGAAATTTAAAAAATTTTAATCAGAGTATTTTTCAAGACACAAGTTTGACATTTTATATGCATAAATTAACCAAATCTTACTAACCTTTTATATCAAAGAGCTCCTGCAATTTGTGAAGAGAAAGACGTTCCAGAAAAGCCTCAATTAATTGACATTCTTTGCTATTCTCTATCCATGATCAGTATGTGTGTGGGCATAACTCGTACAACTTTTCCTCAGAGACTCTCCTTCAAACCAATTGAGAAAACCTAAAACTAATGTTCATCATTTGTGAACAATAGCTCTTCGTGAGTTTTACAGACTCACAGACTAGAGTGCTCACTTTATGAGATTTGGGTCCTAATAACTTAGATAGAAGGGTTTCTAAGCTAGAGGAAATTCAGATTTCAACTTTCTAAGAGAATTTAGAAATTTGATAAAAGTTTGAAATTTTAAAAGTAAAGTAAAGTAAACTAACTTCGAATTTGAGCTTTGAATCGAGTTTATGGAGGCTCAATCTTGCTTCCAAGCTTCCAATCTAGCTGAGAATCGAAGGCTTGGGCTTAAATTTTGAATCAAAATGAGAAAGAGAAGAAAGAAAGAAAGGCAGCGTAGGAAAGAGAGGAAGAGTCTAAGAGAGTGAGGGAAAGAGAGGGAAAGTGATGGTATTAAATAGAAAAAGGGGCATGAAAAAGGGGCATGGTGGTTTTCTGAAGCTGAAAACCATATCCCGCACATGGTTTTCAAAATGGGATGTACTGGACATTTTATAAATTGTTTTGTTTGAAAATTTAAAATAACAATTAAACTAATAAAAAGTGAAATAAATTGAAAAATACTACAAAATAATTTAAATTAAGTTTAATTTATATTAATGCATACTAATTTACTACTTTATATACTAATCATACTTAATTAATTTCTAGGTGTTACAGAGCTTTAACTGTTTATAATTTAAACTTCTTGGTTTTAACCACTTTCTCAAATACTTTAATAGTCTTTTTTTCTATCTCTCTTTTTTAAAATTTTCTCTCTTCATTTTCTGTCCTCGTCTTCATCTAACTTAGCGATTTTCTTCCACGATTGTCTTCCACAGGAGCTCTATTTTGTTTTCATCATTTCATGTATCTTATTTCCGTTACATATATATTCCCTGAAAATATAGTTTACGGTAGTGATGATTTTAGTCGACAAATTGTTTTATTTCGTAGTGATTTTCCGTTTAGGTTTATTACTTTTGTCTTTTTTTTTTTTGTCATGTATGTACTAAATTTCTTAAAGTTGATTTTGAAAATCTTGGACGGACAAACACTGACAATTACGGATCTTTTTCTATATATACAGTGACTACAAAAAAGACACCTCTTTCATATGTAGGTACCGAAATTTTGTTTCTTATAAAACTCGACTTTGCCTCCTTTCTGAAATTATTTACTCACATTAAAAAAAAAAAAAAAAAAAGTACATGAAAAAGTCCTTTTTCTTTCCTCGAAACAAAGTGCTCCCGCAATAGCAAGATGAAAACGCTCACCTTACCCTCACGACTTAGAAATTACATTCACTGCACTGAGATATGTATTATGTATGCTCTACAAATTTCAAATGAAATTAAAAAAAGGAACAAATATCCAAAGGAATCAACGAAAATCTCATTATCAGATCATATAACAAAACTTTTGGGGAATTTATATAATTACCCTTTTTGAAACTGTTTTCTACATGTAACACATATTTGAAACAAGACAAGATAGAGTTAGAGATGGTTAGAATCTATCTATTTAAATTAGTTAGAAGAAAGATTTAAACAACTCAAACTAATTATTTTTAGTAAGTAATATGGATCATAATATGGTACATTTTTTTATTTATTTTTTGTAACATGCTCGTGTTGAACATTGGTATCTTTGATCTGCAACTTTCTTGATAAAATCCTTAGGGGAACTTCTCCTTCTCTACAATGAGGTTGCAATTATGCCTCTAAGTGAGCCCAATGAATATAGCTTAAGCCTTTGTAACTTAGGCTCCTTAAATGTTAGTAGATGAAAGCATTGGTCAAATTTTCTTGTTATTTCACCCGTGGTGGTCTCAGTAAATTCTTCTTAAGATACTGAGTAGAGGTCTGTAGACACTATTGATTTTTTTTTATTAAGCAAAATCCCCAGGCTTATAAGATTTTATTTAGTTTAGATTGCACTATTCTGTGCCTTTATAATATCTACGCCAACCTCTATAATTTAGCCTATCCCCCTCATTCCCTCTTGTTTTTCAAAAACTAACAGCATAGAGTAAGCACCATCTATATAGTGCGGCTTATCAAATAAAAATACCCATTAATATTACACTAACAGAAAAATAATTAAATTAGTAAAATCCATTAAAGTAGCACACATAAAAATTAAATATCAAGCATATGGTAATACACGCGCTTAAAACATCTTCAACGCAATGCTAAATTGATGTGCCAATTACAAATTTATTATTTGAGTTTTTAAAAAAAACTCTCTAATATAATTCTATTTGCAACGCTAAATTTGCTATATGCTAAAAGTTTAACATGAGTAAATTTGGCGTTTGATTCTTATTGCCTAGTAGATTGACTTTTTTTTCTTTAATGATTACAATATTCTTACTCTTATCTTGTCTTTGGTAAAAGTGGTTCACACCACTTTTTCAGTTATAAACAGTATAAAGCTCTCATATGTTATAGTAATAAAAAAAAAATCGCTACAGTGTAAAGCTTTCACATGCTACAATAAAAACAGTTCTAACTAACGGTTCTTACACCAAACACCCACTTAATTATTTTAATATGAAAAGTTCACTTTTATAAGTTTTAAGATTTAATATTTATGACAAAAAGTAAGTATGACATTTTAAATAACAGTGTACATTGAAACATAAATAAAAAAACATACCAAATATACTAATTTTATACTTTTTAGTGGCAAATATGAGTTTGATATTGGTATTTACATTAGAGATGTCTTAGTCAATTTGTTGAATCTTTCTATTATTTCAGAAGGCAAAAAAATACTAAAATAAGGAATTTATGAAAATTACTCAAACACAGTCGAATTAATAAAGACATGAACTAACAGTTTAGAAAACGAGATTCAAACAATAAACAAAAAAGGTCAAATAACTGAAAAGCACGTTACAAACCACATATGTTTTTATTGAATATTATCTACGTATAGACAACTTAAAACATATTAAGAAATACATATAGAATTTACCCAAAAAAAAAAAAGAAATACATATAGAAAATGTTAATGTTAATATAGAAAGTAATAATTATAGAAAGTAAGACAATTTGGTGTGTTAATGTTAATATAATAATTATAGAAAGTGAGAGAATTTTGGTATTAATACAGCTCAATCACACAGGCTGTATAGTCAGGCTATCAATCACACAGGCTGTCACACAGCTTGTTTTTCTCCTTTGATTTCTCTTGTAATTCCTATATAAAGGCTCTAAGCCTTCTTGTAATCGTAGATAAGAAATACAATTCTTCTTTCTTTTCATGGTTTCAGAGCCCTTTTTTGGTTTAGCCCGAAGGTGAATCGCCTTGGGAAAACTATTTTTTTTTCTTCAATTTCTCTATATCAATTCTTTCTTCTCAAAAAAAAAAAAAAAAAATCTCCGATACTCCAATATCCAAAACCAAAACTTCAAAATTAATACTCAAACATATCAATTTCCCGAAAGGTCTTATCTCTAGACCACTGAACGACCAAGTTGCTCACAGCTACGTCTCCAACAACACACTGAACGATCGTCGCTGCCACTGCTTTGCGTTGCCGTCAAGACCACAAGTCTCACTTTCCCAAAGCTCCGTCACTATTGTCGCTGCCAAGGTTCTCTCTTCTCTTTTTTCTTGTTGCTTTAGAAGGCACGAAGAATATATTATTGATTTAAAAAAAATTCAAAAAAAAAAAAAAATTTGTCGTTTGTTACTATATATATATATATATGGCGTCTAGTCAAAGAGAAAATGCACAACCAATCTCAATTATTCTTGATGGGCATAACTACAATCGATGGGCTGCAGCTATGCGTAGTTATTTGAAAGGGATGAAATTATGGCTTGTCGTTACAGGCGAACGAACAGTACCAATCAAACAAACAGAAGAAACTGATGATAAGTTTGCTGATCGACTTGAGGAATGGGAAAGTAAGAATCATCGGATCCTTACATGGTTCACCAATACTACTGTTCCTTCTATCAATGTACACTTCGGGCGTTTTGAACTAGCCAAAGACGCCTGGGATTTTATTGCCAAGCGATATAATTCCACTACCCTTTCACATCAATACCATCTAATGACGACTTTGTCTCGACTACATCAAGAATCAGGTCAGTCCATTGATGAATTTCATTCCAAAATGCAACAGTTATGGGATATGCTTGAGAATTCTGAGCCACAATTCAAACATGAACAGGAAACTTTTCTTGCTTATCGAAATCAAATTCGACTTATTCAATTTCTCATGGCTCTTCGAGATGATTTTGAAAACACTAGGTCTTCACTTTTGTGCCGACATCCTCTTCCGACCATGGATATTGCACTTACAGAATTAATCTCTGAAGAAACTCGGCTAGCAATGACTCGAGCTAATCCTCACGACACTGTTGTGGCTGCAACTCCAAAGCAACATATTAGTTCTTCTCAGTCTTGTCGTCGATGTGGTCGAACTAATCATCTTACTACCAATTGCAAGGCAAAATTTCATTCTAATGGAACACGCATTTCATATTCTTAGGCCATTCCTACAACTCCAACATCTTCTTCACCTACAACTTGTTCACGATGTGGAAGGGCCAATCATCATGTTGCACAATGCAAGGCAACATATCATAGTAATGGAACACGACTTTCTGGTTTTCGAACCACCATGACTGCTGCAACCCATATCGATTCAGGCACCTCTGAGTCTTCCTCTGACAAATTTACTGTCTCTAGGTATGATCTTCAAGCCCTGGTCAATCAACTCATCTCCCAGTCTCACACCACTACCATGTTTGCTGCTACATCAGGTAACACTTGGTTGTTGGATACTGCATGTGGAAATCATATGACTTCTGATCGTTCTTTATGTAAGAACATATTACCTATATCTAATGGTTCTATCATTACCACTGCCAATGGTTCCACCTT
>CAMOHE010059275.1:0-47533 GCA_946598075.1 Artocarpus hirsutus
TGCCTGGGAACTGAGAAAACAGGTTAGATTTGAGGATTTGAATTCGGGCATGCCGAGACCCGTGCCTGGGAATTTCTGGAATTTCCCAGATCGGCAGGCCGAACTTTGTGTTCGGCAGGCCGGATTCATCCGACCGGCAGGCCGAACCAGGGGAACCGGCAGGTCGACCGAGCCAGGAGAAATTTTGTGATTTTCACCCGTTTTAAACTATTTTGAATCCTGATTTAAATTTCAACTTTGTACAATGATTTTATAAACCTAAATGGCACACTAGGACACCATGAGATAATTTAGTATCATAGGATACCTCGGGTTAGATGCTAATGAGCTAAGTTGCTATGCATTTAGGATTTGTGCGTGAATCCGCGGAGCTAACGTATAGCGGACAGAGATTACGGTGTGAGACACCGGTACGAGTATTGAGGTAGGACTTCTACCCTTTCTTTGATAGCCATTTTTAAATACTTTGGCCTCAAATGGATTTTACGAAAATGTTTTCAAATGACTTGTTGATAAAGGATTTTTATTACCTGTTTTCTAAAACAACAGATTGAGATGGATTTTATAATAAACTTCATAATGAATATGAATGATTACATCTGATAAGAAAAGATTTCATGAATCAGAGAGATATATATATATATATGTATATATATATTAGGGCATGATGCCATATCAGAGATCGGGTTGTGTAGTGAACAACCTTGGGGGCAGGTCCCGAAACCCAGCTGGGCCACTACGGTGGTGAGTCATGTATGGTTTGCCCAAGAAAGGAAAAAAAAATGGTACTCTTTGATTAATTTATTTGATTTATTTTTTGAAAGATTATATTTTATTTAATTTCACATTTAATTATTTATCCGTTAATTGTATCCATATATTTTTATATGTTTATTTAATTTACGCAATCTCTTTAAAATTGAATAATTTTCTAAATGTAGTTCTACTGAGCCTTTCGCTCACATTTTATCTGTTTTAAAATCTTAACCCTAGGTGGATATCAGCATAGGTTTGGAGAAGAGTCCGCCAACCGGACTTACGATCAGTAGAAGTATTTGGTAGGTTAATTTATCATTCAAGGCATGTAAGACTTTAACTTCTCTTTCATTCTGGACTGTGGTTGTATCATAATATTGTCAGTACTATATGTGTGTGCATAATATGTGGGCTAGTGGGACTCATACGTGTTCCACCCCATATTTAATTATTTTAATGTTATTTCTATTTGTTTAATTATTATGGTGTTTTATTTATTTATTTAACTTTTCTATTCAATTGAATTTAAAATTATCACCTTTTTATTTATAAATTTCCTTCTAAAACCTTATTTTTAACCAAATCTTTACCTAATTCATTTAAATAAACCACCACGTCACCTCCCGTACTCCGGGGCATGACGGATGATGACAAATGGGGATGGGCAAATACTGTTGAATACATGAAAGACATGTACTGATGCTCAGAGCTCTTAAGTTAACGGAACATATGGCAACATTCCAAAAAAAAAGTTGCATCTCTATTAAAGTCAATTGAAAAGTTGAATAACTTATAGCACTTCGTTTCACATTATTTTTTGTATCATTTTTCTTTATGTTTTCTTTGTTAATTTCTTGATTTTCCTATTTTTTTACTGTATGTTTTTGTGTTTTGTAAGTATTTTGAGGCAAAAGAATGAAAGAAGGGTGAAACACTGTGCTTGGAATTACAAAAAAAAAATTGCATGTTCATATTTCCATGTTTGTTGGGCGTTGCAGCGTGAAAAAGGGCACCACGAAAGAAATCATGCCAAAATCTTGAGAAGTGGGCACCAAGGCTTGGCTAATGGGTGCTACAATACTTGGGTGACCACTAGGAGGGCCGTAAAGCCAGCCTTGGGCACTGCAGCACCTGTGTGGAGTTGAAAGGGGCCTATGTCACGAGGGGTGCGTCATGGCTCTAGAAATGGGAATTGCAATGTTGGATGGAGTAAAAAATTCAAGGCTTTGTGCAAAAAAGTGGGCTGTATTGCCCACTTTTGAACCCACAGCATGTGTAGACACATACTTACTTGATTTTTGCTTCAAAAGCTCCAAGCTTTCTTGTTTTCATTAGTTTTTCTTATTTCAAAATAGGAGAGATAAGAGAGAAGCTTCGGTGGTAGTTCAAGCAAAATCATTTCGTTAGAAGAATTTTCAGTGTCCTTATCATTTTTATTCTTCTTTCTTTTCTTTTTTATGTTTTTAGTTTAGTTTTATTTAAAGTTAGGGTGATTTCAAAAATCTTGATATACCTATGTAATTGATTGTCAGAATTATTTTTTAATTTTTTAATTGAGATTGTTTATGTTTTTCTATAATTCTTGTCTTTCATTATTTTCTAATTTTTTAATTTTCTAATTGAAATTTTTTATATTCTTCTATAATTCTTGTCTATGATTATTTTCTTGTTTATTTGCATGCACTACTAAATTGAACTTGAGATTAATCTATTAATAGATAAGAATTCTTTATCTACAATTGTCTTGTTTCTTCTAATCATAAGTAGAAATTTGTGGTCAATAATTTCTAAAGGCTTTTGTTTGATTGCGATATTGAACATAACCTACGTTAAATAAACTGAGCTTATGTTTTTTTTTCTTAAATCAATCTATCTTTCTCATCTTAATGCTTTTGTTGAATTGAATTTAGAGAGATTGTTCTAGTTATTTAATGGAGAGAGATTTAATAAGGAGTTTGTTTTATTAAACAACATAGTATGAAAAAATTAGGATAGCAGAGCTTGTTTGTTATCTATGGTTGGTAGATTCAATAAAGAATTAGAAATAACTTTGGTGCTTATTTTTTTGTTTATTGTCTAATGGAGAAAAATGATCATTTAACCAATTTGATTTTTATCGTTTTGCAATCTTCTATTTATTTGTTTTTATTATAATTTAATAATTTGGTTAATAGTCAAAACTCCTAATCTTACGTCTAGCTTTAGTATGTCGTTTTAAAATCTATAAATATTTAATTAGAACCAATCTTTTACGAAAATAACCTTTACTCACATCTATACTCAATAACGATCATATATTTTTATAGCAAAGATTATTTGATATTCCCATAGGGTTTTATTACTAATGTTGCCGATTGGTGTGCAAATAAAAGTAAGCTTGTGGGCTTAGCGAAGGAACTAGATCACCTATTAGCCTTAGAAGAACATTATTGGAAGCAAAGATCGCAAGTAGAGTGGCTCAAAGGGGGGATTGTAATACAAAGTATTTCCATGAAAAAGTCTCTCAAAGAAGGAATAAGAATAGTATTAAGATCCTTGAAGAATCTCACAGTAATTGGGTGATTTCACATGATGACATTTCACTAGCTTATTGGGTGTGGCCAACATTTAAGCAGTTTTCGAGGGGATTGATTGTTGGGTTTCTAACAAGATGACAGGGGGTCTTGATGCACCGTTCTCAGCGGAAGAGGTTAAAAGAGTGGTGTTTAGTATGGGGGCGTGGAAAGGCCCTAAGACTGGAAGACTTTCATGCCGGTTTTTTCCAAGAAAACTAATATATAGTAAGACGTGAGATCATGGTAAGTGTGTTTACAGATTCTCAATGGACATTGGCCTATCTACCCACTAAATGAGACACATGTAGTTCTAATCCCTTAGATAAAATATCGGAAAAGGGTGTTCGATTTTAGACCTACTACCAAATTGTTACAAAAATACATGCTAATAGGCTAAAAACCCAGCGTCCGAGGATAATGTCAGATGAGCAGAATGCCTTCATCCCTGGAAGACTCATTGTAGATAATACTATGGTGGCATTTGAGACTACACACTCGATTAGATGGAAGACAGGAGGTAAGGTTGGATTTATGGTTCTCAAGTTAGATATGAGCATGGCGCATGATAAAATAGAGCGGCATTTTTCGGAGCTATTAGATTGAGACTGGGCTTTTCTGAGTCTTGGATGAGTCACATGATGAATTGTGTGGACACCTCTCAATTAGTGGGAGTCTGGCGGGTAGAGTCCTTCCTTTTAGGGAGATCTGTCAGGGGTAACCGTTGTTCCCATATATCTATTTCTAGTGTACAGAAGGTTTTTCATCATTATTGAAGAAGGTGGAGAATGAACATCATTCGATGGTTATCCAATAATGTGCCTGACACTCTCTGAAAGTGTCCTATTTATTGCTTGCAGATGATGGCATAACTTTTTATCGGGCAAATGAGGAGAATTACGAGGCAACCAAGAAAGTGCTAGAGAAATATGAAAGTGTGTTTGGACAGAGGATTAATCTTCAATAAATTGCTGCTAGTTTTAGTTCTAATTTGGATGAGGCTGGGTGAGATACCATCTTAAACTCCGTTGGTCTTGATGATTCTGCATACATGATTTCTATCTAGGACTCCCAGTTTTTGTGGGGAGAAACAAGAGACGGCTCTTTGACAGTATTAAAGAAGTAGTTTGGTGGAAGTTACAACTGTGGCGAGCTGAAAAAGTTGATATTATTAAAGAAAAAGTCTAGAGCTACGGAAGTGCTTATAAAGGCTGTACCCAAACTACTTCCACTTATCCCATGAGTGTTTTCAAACTACCTGCTACTCTTTGTGACGATCTCCACTCTCTTGTGGCTCCTTTTTGGTGGGGTGGTAGAAGTGAGGATTGGCAAATTCATTGGACCCGTTGGGAGATTTTGTGTCATTTAAAAGGTGAAGGAGGAATGAGTTTCTGAGACATGCTCACTTTTAACTGTGCTCTAGTGGCTAAACATGGGTGGAGAATTCTGACAATTCCTAACTCACTTATGGCTCGTGTTTTGAAGGCCAAATATTTTGCAAATACTAACTTCTTACAAGCTAGATGGGGTGCAATCCTTCTTATGTTTGGAGAAGCATATTATGGGGGAGAGGTCTTATGGAGGCTGGTCAAAGTTGGGTTCTTGGGGATGGGTCTCGTGTGAAAATCTATGAGGACCCTTGGCTGCTTCAACCTTACTCTTTTAAGATGGTTACTCGGCCTTAGTTTGGAGAGCAGGATCTTTATGTCAACAGTCTTATTGTTGATGGACAATGGCCTTCTCAAGCTATGGAATCAATCGTATGGCCCATCGAAAAAATCTTGTGCCTAGCTTGCCATTTGGCTCCAAAGGAGGGATTGATTTCCTAGGCTTGCATTTCGATAGCAAGGTGTTGTATTTGGCTCATTTCGGTTACAAAGTTGAGATGTTATGACATAGACAGGTCAAATCTCCCAATCCAGATACGAGGGAAAGATGGTGGAAGCGACTGTGGGCTTGATGGATCTCTAGGAAGGTTATAATCCATATGTGGCAAGCAACCCATGACGCTCTTGCTGTTGCTGTCGAAACTAACCTGGTGAAACAACGTGTCCATTGCTCAGCCTTATGTTCTAGTTGCCATGAAGACGTATTTCATGCCTTGTTGTCTTGTTCGTTGGCCCAAGAAGTACAGAAGGATGGCTCTTTATGGAACTTGGTTCAAACTTTCAATCGAGGTCCCTTCCACTCACTTTGTAGTTTGGTCTTTGAGAAGGGTAACAAGGAAGAACAGGCCCTCTTTTCAATTATATGCTGGAGCTTGCGGCCAAATAGAAACTCTTGCTATTTTGAAGGAAGATCTTTTCATGGCAAAGAAATCGTAAAGCGTACAGGTCAGATACACTCAAACTATAGCTCATGATGGCATTTACAGACTTTCTTCTTTGTGTGCAAGCGAGCAAATAGCGTCCTCCAAATCAGCATACCATTAAAATAAACGTAGATGTTGTTGTCCCCAATTTGCTTGATCAGGTGTAGTGGCTTAGCATTTCTTCAGGGAAGTCCTCTCCCCGACAGCTGTTATGAGGGTAGGACAGTTTTCTCCTTACAGGCTAAGTGTATGGCGATCCGAAAAGGAGCTAAACTCCCTCAAGAGTGGGGCTTATAGGAGTGAGTCGTAAAGTCTGATGTTAGAGTTTGGTGCCTTAAAAGCTGTGATATTGTACATATTGTTAATAAATAAATAAAGTGACATTTTATTATTATTTTGGTTGATTATATGTGTTATGAATATATTTATAAACATCAAAAAAATTCCATGATTATTTATGTGACTATAAATTTAGCACATAAGTGTTATATGCTTAGGGATAAAATTGATAGATAATAATCTAAATAGTCCGTAATAATTAATTAAAGTTTGAGAACTTTAATTAAATATTACAAGTACGGTCCAATCTCATTTAGAATGAAATAGTCATTATCTAGGCTATTAATGTAGAGACATTGAATTGGAGGTACTTTATATAATGAGATTATATAGGACTAGACCAGATAAATTATGAATATCTAATAATCATCCGTTACAAATAGAGTATTCAAATTTATCATTATGATGATCACATATTTGACAGTCTTAATCTTGAGTATTTATTAGACTCTTGTTTATGACTTTATGTTTTTTGATTTGCTTGGTAAGATTTGTTTTAGCACAGATCATAACTTAACATATTGGAAATATAATGTAATAAATGGCTGGGAATAATATTATACAGATATGGAATCCATTCTTTCTCTATGGAAGTTAAAAAAATAGTTCTCTTGAGTGATGATTCAAGGTTTGAACAGTAAAGAGCTCGTTCATAATAAGATTATGAATTAACTGTTTATTAGAGAATTATTGAAACTCAAGGATAAAGATAAAATAAGAGAGGTAAACGAAAATTGAACCTAGCTCTTATTATGAACTATTTATGGAGGACTGACTTATATGTAATTATTATATCAATGGACTACTCATTTATTTTCTTTGAGTAATTTCACTATAATCTCAAGAGTTCAGTTTCAGGTTTTTAGTGGAGTAACACTTAAACTAATAAATTTGACACATTAATTAAAGAGTTTAATTAATTGTCAAATTTATTGGAGCTTGGGTTATAGGTCCATAGGTCCCCCAATACTACCTCTGTAACACTATATTGGATTTATATATAGAATGAATTATACATATTTAGTTTGAAATTATTGAATTTTGAATTAATTATTTTAGACTTGAATTATTAATGTGACATAAAAAAATTTTAATGTGATAAATGTTGTCACATTTAACTGAATATTAGTTAATTAATTAATTGATTAATTTTTAAATAAATGTGATTTATTTTTAAATTTAGATATATATAAATATATATATGATTTTGAACCAAATCTTATTTATATATTAGATTTTATAATATATTAATATATATATATATATATATAACACATTAACATTTTTAAACCTTTACATATATATTTATATATATATAAGTAAACTTACTTATAAATAAAAAAAAAGAAAGAAAAGAAGAAGAAGAAGAAAGAAAGATGGACTTCACGCTTACTTCTCTCTATATATATATATATATATATATTAAAAGTTAAGAGAATCACTTAAGAATCACCTTTAAGTGATTCGGGAAAGAAAATCAAAATAAAGGAAAGAGAAAGTTAAAAGGTTATAATATTGTAAAATATATACTTTCTTTATATATGTGATATGGTGGTTATTTTAAATTGAAAGTCAATTGAAAAATAACTAATTGCTCATAAATAAAAAAGGAGAGATAACTCTTATCTCAAGAGTTTTTTTTTATTCACATAACTTTTGTAAAATACTTAGAGAGAAAAACTGAGAGTTCTTATCTAGAAAAAGGTCTGTTATCTCATGATTCAGAAAAGTGTGAGGAAAATTCATTCTTACAATTTAACGCCCACTCGTCTTTCCATTTGTGTGGAGGCTTTGATTGGAAGATCGTGGTGTCAAAGAGAAAAGCTAGGATACCTTGATAGTTTTCAAAAGGTTTGTAAAATTCTTAAAACTTTCTATTATTAATTAAAATTATATATCTATTCTCGATGAATAAAGTTTTTTAGAAAATTTTTGTTTGTCATCGATCCGATCCTTCTGCTGCGTTTTATGTTTCAATTTCAACATCTGATGCTCTAAACGTGGTACGTGCAATCCAAAGTCCCACTGATCATTCTATCGAGGCGAATGTTATTGAGAAGATCAAAGTTTTTATTTCAGCCCGTTGACTAATTATACATTACTTCAATCTATCTGTAGTAGAAATGAGATGGCCTACACGTTGGGTAATTCTATATTTACTTTAATCTATTGATGTTTTTTGGCATGATCATTTTCCCTTGTTTATCAGTAGTTATGTACCCAACGATTTTCAAGTGATCAATAGAAATTGTAGTTTTCCTTCAAAAAAAAGCATAAAAAGATAAAAGAAAAAGTCAAATATGAGCAGCAAAAAAACATTTGGGAAACTTTTTTAGTTTAGGGATTGCATTTTCAACTTTTCGTATTTAGAGTTTTCCATCAATTTATAAAAGAACCAATTTTGATATATTTTTTCAGTTAGGCTTAATACAAAACTTTTTAATTTTTTTCAAAATTGAAAAGATGGGTGTGGATCTATGGGGTAAAATTTTGCAAAACTCGATCATTGAATCAAATCTTCCAACATCTTGATCCACGTGAAGTGGACCTACTTCTTTAAGACACCCGTGATTGTCAGATGTGAGAATCAGTACACTCAAAATAACAAACGCTCATTTTTTTTTTTTTTTTCCTTATTCTGTGTGTCTTCTCAATGGCATGACATTGCCATATGATTCATAATTGTCATTTTCTACAATTGGATTTCTCTGCGTGAGAATTGACTGATTTGGATTTGAGATTCGCTAAAATATTCAAGAAGACAAGTATATAAAGACACAATTGAACATTGGACCAAAATTAGTATATACGGGAGCTGCAATTTGACCTCGACGGGAAATGCTTTCTTGAGAAGCAATAGGTTCAGGTGCAGTACACGCCTCTCTCTCTCTCTCTCTCTCTCCCTTCCCAAAAGTTTCAACTTTTAAATAAATTGCTTCAAAATCGAATTACCTGTGAATTATGCCTACGTCCATATTAGTTTAGTAGAAACTCATTTAGGGGTACTTGATATGCAATAATTAAAAAGAATTAGATTTTCAAAAAAATGTTAGCAGGCAATATGATTCCTAATAAACCAATATTGTCATGTTTAGTTATACATAGTAATCGTCTCCTAAATTTCTAAGAATAATATATTTTTATGTTTAGTTGTACATAGAAATATTATATAATTGACAACAAAAAATTATTGTATTATCTTTGAAAATAATTTCTATGATCATTTATATATTAATATAAAGTTTATAATTATATTTTGAAGAGATAATTACACTTGTAACATTACCATTATCATCAGAAAGAATTTAAAAACATAAAAAAGCCTCTTTAAGAAAATTTAACAACAACGACAACAATATTATTATTATTATTATTATTATTATTATTATTATTATTATTATTATTTAATAATCATATGATGTTGTTATATTACCAATATTGATATGATCATTATCATTAACAATATCATAATTATAATTACTATTATTATTGTTCAATATAAAATTATTATTAATATTAAATATATCAATATAGTATGTTAGCACTAATATCAAACAATAATAATAGCAATAATATAATAATATTTCTTTAGTTTAATATTAATATTACTATGAATATTAATACTATACTATTCATATTAATATTGTACTATTAAATTTTTACAACTGTTGTTAATATTATTATTATTATTATTGTTATTGTTATTGTTAGCATTATCATTATTGTTAAAATAATTTTTTCTATTAATATTTTTATGTTATATAAAATATTAATTTATGATGATGATAATAACAATAATATTATTATTATTCTTCAATAATATATTAATATTAAAATATTGTATGTGTAATATATAATATATTGATATGAATATAAATGATAATAAAAATATAATACTTAATAATTTGTTATTATTTTATATTAATATTAACATTAAAAAATAATATGTTATTATAATATTATAAATATTTAATCATTTTTTATTTTATTTATTTATTCATCCTTGTTATAGTGGAAGATAAAATGAGATTTCCATAGTCTTGAGATTCCTAGATGAATATCACTTTGTTGGGTGGGATTCAGATTACCCAAAATGGGATATAGTCAATCACATGCGATTGAGTTTTCTAAGAATCCAAAACTCATAATCCTTGTACCAAATGTGAGAATCTTGCTTATTCTTATTCCTACCCTTAAGATTGTAGCATACCAAATGCCCTGTAGTGAAAACTTTGTAAAGCCCAATAGAATGGTTTTATCACTTTTCTTAAACAATTTGGATCATTCTCATGCTATATAATAATTATGAATATTGTTTTTACCTTTTGGTAAAACAACCATGCAAGATTAAGGTGGCTTTTGGTATGCAAGTGTTGGTTGTTTGAACCTATACCTTCTAGTTTAATTGGTGGTTGGCAAAAAAAAAAAATTAAGCAAATATCCAAAATGATGAGGATGGTTTAAAACAGTTAAATTCTCTAGTTTTGAAAACTTTGCCGGCCAACCTTCCCTATTTGAACCATTTAAACTATCCAAACCCATGACCTTTTAGGTTTCTGACATTTCTCATACTTTCCAAACAAATTCTCTAATGTGATGTTTAATTTCATATTTAGATTTTTACATTCTAAATGCCAGTTCAAACCACATAAGTTTAAAACCAGCAGTTTAAACTATACTAATTCAAACATGTGTACCAATTGAACTCTAAGCATTTTAATACTTTTGAGTCTTTCTTACTATTTTCCTCTTTCTAAATTTACAAGTATGTGAGCAATGGTGAATTCTTTTGGATGATCTCAATTTCTTATTCTAATACCTCTTGGCTATGGTTATCAAGGCTCTAAAGAGGAGAATTCTACGAACACCAAATGGAAGCCAAAGAAATATCTAAATAATAAAAATAGCACTCCTCTAGACTCTATTTATATAATGTACACAATTAACCAATTAGGGTTTTGGACCGATTTACATGTGTTTTACATGTATGGATAGATATTATGTTAAACACCTATGTAAAAGTGTGGATTGATCCTTATATTAGGATAGATGCCCTTAAAACATGCGATGTTTTATAAAGAACATACTTATAAATAAATAAGTAAATAAATAAAATTAATTTTTCATCATTTTTGTATGCATGTATTTATGAATAATTTTTAAATATCAATTAAATTTCATAACTATTTATGTGACATTAAATATTGGGTGTAAGTGTTATATAAGTTTTAAAGTATGGAATCTTTAATTGAGCATCACTAATACAAGTCATTTCCAATGAGAATAGAATGGTACTATCCGAACTATTAATATAGTCAGTTATTAAATGAGTGGACTACACGTAATTAAAATTGCTATCAATAAAGGTGGTTTGCTACATATTTATAAGTTCAAGGAGTAACTTGCTAAAATTAAAGGTTTGGAGGACAAATTGTAAATATGCGATAAGTTCAAGAGGTAATAATGCAAGTACCCTATTTTAAAAATTTGATATATCAAGGGATTGTTATTTTTTTTTTTTCAAATTATGAGGAATACATTTTTTATAATATTTCTAGAGATATTGTAAATATTTTTATAATAAAATAAATAAATATGGTATTTCTAAAGAGGATAAGATAGAGTAATATTATGACATATTTTGCATTAAAAATGGTCAAGCCTTAGAGTTTTATTTTAGTTTAATTGTTTTCAGTTTATTTAGGTTTGATTTTGTTTTATTTTTTTTATTTGACTTTAAGTTAATTTCTATTAGGTTCTTAGTTTAATTAGTTAAATATTTTTAGATAGTGAAATTAGGTTTATTTATTTTCATAGATGTAAGGAGGAAAGGAGCTTAAAAAAACTTAATGAAGACCCAAGGAGCCATCGCTATGGCCTTGAAAAGTTGAGGTTGGGACATTGCTACTTGCAAAATGTTCAATACATTGGCAAGGGAGCAAGCACAGTGGTGCCAAAAAAGTCGGAGCCACGAAGCTGGCATGACCATGATAAATTTTTTGCGAGAATCCTAAGGCTACAACGTTGGTTCAAGTTTCCCAACAATAAAAAGTTGCGAACTTTCTTCAGATTGCCCAATTCTAAAAACCTATAAATAGCTCCTCTTTGGGTTGTTTCAAAAAGATTTTTGGCAACTTTTAGAAGAGGAGATTGAAGGCAACTCAAGAGCAACCATGTCTAAGGTTTCTGGTTCTTCTTCTCTTTATTCTTTTTGAGTTAGTTTTGTAATTGAATATGGATGATATGTTTATGATGATTATTTTTTAATTATGAAGTAATTTTTCTTTCTAGGGCTACAAGTTAATCAAGACAATGAATAATTGATATCTAGTTTCATTTTCTTTTAAAGAATTAGTTTCTCTTAGAGCTTTTTATTCATGATTGTTGTTAACTCTATTATTATGAACACATTTGAATATTTGATCAATGTTTAAATTGTTTTACAGACCTAGATTGAAACCTCACGAAGGAGGACAAACTTAGGAATAGCTTCAATTAAAATTAGCGTAAGTTGCATAGGACATCACGTGATAATAGGATGACTTGTGTGGACAATTGAAAGAACCATATAACGTAATGAGTCTTTAGGATTGTGGAATTCACATTGAGCAATAGTGAGTTTACATGCTAGAGATACCTTTAATACCAAGCAAGTGTGTTAAATAAATCAAGGTTTCTCATTCTAACACATGAAAAATAGACAATAATTAATAATTAGATTTAAATTGGATTTGTCTTGATAAACTTGTATGCTCTAGTATTCATATGTTATTAAATTTCCTTATTACTTGATACAATTTGTGTACTTGCAAAAATACACATAGGTTACATTTAATGCAATTTTTCCTTTTAAGTACACAATATATTTTGTAAAACTTTTACATTTAATCCTTTTCATTTATATGTTTGATACGTAAACTAATTTTTAAAATTTTTTAGTTCATAATTAAATTTAGTACTATTTTTAGAGAGGGAAAATTGTTTGGAATTGAAAATAATTTTAAGGTTGAAAAATATATGATACATTAAGGCTACCTCCAATTAAAATGTCAATACAAATGTTACATTTGATGCAAAAAGTATGAAAATGACATATTTGATATGTTTTGTTTTAAAGTCTAATGCACAATGTTCTCTTAAACGCTATATACTTTTTATCATTCATTTTGAGATCAATATTTAAATAATTTGAAAATGATATTATGGTAGTGCTTAATTTTACATCATTTTTCTATCATTTTTCCTTATGTCATTTTCTTTATTAGTTCTTATGGTTCTTGTGTTTTATTTGTGTTTTTATGTTTTATAGGTGTTTTGGATACAAAGGAATGTTTTGAAGTCAAAACCATGATTTAGATGGGTTCTAGGCTCTGTAACTTGACATGGATGAAAATAGGCAAAGAACTAGCAAGTTGGCACCCCAGCCCCTTTTTTTGGCCACCCTAGCGCCACTGGTTAAAAAGATAGTGCCCAGTGTCGAGAAGGCCGAAATCAGGCTGCAAAGAGAAAAAAAAGGGCCCCAATGCCCTCTTTTCACACCCCTGAGCATGTTGATGATTTCTAACCCAAATTTTGGTCCAAAGAAGCTCCAAACTTTTATTTTTTCATTCCAACTTTGCAAACAATAAATACATCACTTTGGAGTGCAAGAAAACACTAGTTTTGTTAAGAATTTCTCAGCAAAAGAAAAGAAAAAGGAAGAGAGGAAGAAAGACACAAAGTGTGGTTCCAAAGAGCTTGTTTATGTGGAGATTTTTGAAGACCATTTTGTTTCCTTTTTTCTTTCATTCTCTTGAACTCCAAATATCGTTTGATTTTATATTTTTGTTTTTATTTTCAATTCGGTTATGCAACTTTTGTTTATGGTTAAGAGTGATTTTAAAACCCTAAATATGAATTGTAATGGAATTTTTTTTTAATTATTTTCCAATTTTCAATTGAAACTTATTATGTTCTTCTACACTCTTCATGTTTATTATTTTTATTTTATTTTGTTTGGGGTGGCCAACCAAGTGAGATAGGATAATTATCTATTGTTATGTTAGAATACTTGCTCTATAATTATTTTATTATTTTAATCATAAGTGGAAAATTACAAGGTATGATTACAGTAGGTTTTCATTAATTGTGATGTGGAACATAATCTAAGTTAAATAAACTAAGCCTGCGTGTTTGTTGCTTAAATTAATCTATCTTTTTGAATTTAATGCTTCCATTAGCTTAGATCAAGAGAGCTTGTTCTAAATTGTTTAAAGGAAAAGGATTAAGTAAAGATCTTAGTTTACTTAACGACAACTATGAAAAGATTGAGGTAATAGAGCCTATTTTTATCTATGGTTCTTAGTTTCAATGGGAATTTAGGATAATTCTGATAGTTGATTTGCAATATATTTTTTGTGGTGGCGCATGATCCTTTAGCCATTTTTATTATCATTGTTTACAGCCTCTTGAATTTTCATTTTGTTATTATTTCTTCATCTTTGTTTTCTTTATTGTTAGTAATTTAATTAATTGAATTCAATCCCCCCTATTCAATTAGAAAAAAAATAACTTATTGATTAAGACTAATACTCTACAGGAATTGTAACACCCCGAAGTTAATTAAGTGTAATTAAAGTGATAAATGGTGGATTAGTGTGTCATAATAAGTGTTTTCAACTTAAGTTTATCATTTTGTGAAAATTAAGAAAACTTATGTCATTTTACTCTTTTAATAATTTTTAATTAATCTAAATTGTTTTTAATTATTAAATGAAATATTTAACAAAGCAATTTGATTTGAAAACTGTGTGTTGTTGTACACAGTCTTGTAAAACTAATTGCCTTTTCTTCCTCTATTTAAAACTCACTTTCACTCTCTCTCCTCACTCTTTCATTCTCTCTCTCTCTCCTCTCTTCCTCTCTCTCGGTTACACTCTCTTTCTCTCGTTCTCTCTCTAAATTTTTGAATCAAATTTCAATTTCAAGCTTCGGGTTAGTAGATTGGAGGCTTAGGAACAAGATTCAACAACAAAAACATCGTTTTAAAGCTTCGATTCAAGGGTAGTTTTAAATTTTCAAAACTTTTTTTTATTTTTTAAATTTTCTTGCATTTTGAAATCTAAGAATTTCTAAGCTTAGAAAAGCTTCAATCTAAGTTAGATGGACTTAGATTAGCTAGAATACAAACCTTGTTTGAACAAAAATGGATTGAAATCAAGATTTTTCATTTTTCTTCTATTTTCTCTATTTTTGGATTTTTGAGAAAATCTTATTTAAATCTTGATTTAATTCATTAAAAAGTGTTCTACTATGATTTTCTATTATTTATGATGATTTCCCATGTCTGAAAATTGAGAAAAACAGATTGGATTGAAGAATTGGGCTCGGGGAAAGCCGAGACCAGTGCGTGGAAATTTCTAGAATTTCCCAGATCGATAGGCCAAACTTTGTGTTCGGTAGGCCGGATTCAAAGGATCGGCAGGCCAGATTCATCCGACCAGCAGGCCGAACCTGGAAAACTTCGGCCGACCGGACTTGGTCTTCCAGCAAGCAAAACTATGCAGTTCGGCCGGTCGAACTAGGGGGACCGGCAGGCCGACCGAACTTGGTCTTCCGGCAGGCAGAACTGTACAGTTCGGCCGGCCGAACTAGGGGTTTGTGATTTTTACCTGTTTTCACTGTTTTGAACCCTTATTGAAATTCCAACTTTATGAAATGATTTTATAAACCTAAATGGCACACTAGGACACCATGAGATGATTTAGTATCATAGGATACCTCGAGTTAGATACTAATGAACTAAGTTACTATGCGTTTAGGAATTGTGTGTGGATTCGCGGAGCTAACGTATAGCGGACTGGGATTACGGTGTGAGACATCGATACGAAAATCGAGGTAAGACTTCTACCCCTTTTCTTTGGTAGCCCTATTTCAAAATGATTTAAGCCAAAAATAGATTCTTATCAAATGTTTTCGATGAATAATTGGGAAATGATTTTGTTTAAATATCTTTACAAGCGATTGCTTGAGAAATGTTCATAATGAACTCCATAATGAATATAAATGATTATATTTGGTAAACAGATATTTTAATAATTAAAGAAAAATATATGGGCATGATGCCATAACAGAGATCGGGTCGTGTAGTGAACGACCTTGGGGGCAGGTCCCGAAACCCAGCTAGGCCACTTCGGTGGTGAATATTTGGTTTGTTCGAGAGAATTAAAAAGGTACTCTTGACAAACTGTTTTTAATGAAATTTTAGTAAATGAAAATACTTATTTGATTTATTGAATTATTTATTTATTAAGAAAGTTCTATTAGAATATTTATCTATTTATTTCTTAAAAATATAGTCCTACTGAGCCTTTCGCTCATGTTTTCATTGTTTTAAAATCTTACCCCTAGGTGGATATCAGCTTAGGATTGGAGAAGAGTCTGCTGATCGGCCTTATGACCAGTAGAAGATTTGGGTAGGTTGTAGTACAATAAATCAAGGTATGTAAGATCTTAACTTATTCTTTTTTTTCTGGACTGTGGTTGTATGATAATATTGTCAGTATTACATGTGTGTGCACAATATGTGGGCCAGTGGGACCCATACTCGTTCCACCTCATATTTAAATATTTTAATGTTCTTTTTATTTGCTCAGTTATTATGACAGTTTATTCTATTTCTTTAATTTCTTCTGTTCGAACGATTTTAAAATTATCTCATTTTTATTTATAAATCTAACTCCAAAACCCTGTTTTTAACTAAATATTTATTTAATTAAGTTAATTAAACCACCACGTCATCTCCCGTACTCCGGGGCATGACAGAATGGTATCAGAGCTCAAGGTTATGAACCTTGGGATTTATGCACACATAGGTACGACAATGGAGTACCATTGATAGTCCAAATTTTGTTTTCAGAAGTGAGAGAATGGCAGCTAGACGTCGCTCGACTGCAGATGCCGAGTTTGGAAATGATGAGGGCATGATGAGGGCTATGTTTGCAGCATTTTGGCAGATGGCAGCAAGGGCAAGACCTGATGATTTCGAGGCTAGTTGTCGGCATATGTACTTTAAGGAATTTTGGCATGCGTCAGTATCGACTTTTGACAGAACCGGGGACCCGTCGGTGGCAGAATATTGGTTAGACTCGATGGTGAAGCACTTAGATACGCTTGGTGTGCCAGCAGAGTATCGCGTGGAATTCACAGCATATAAGTTTGAAGGTGGTGCTAACACCTGGTGGAAGCAAGCAAAGTGTCTGGAAAATAATGGTAATATTGATTGGGACAGGTTCGAGGAGCTGTTCTATGATAGGTATTTTTCACAGGGATATAGGGACCAAAAGGCGGCAGAATTCTATAGGTTGCAGCAGGGCGACATGTCAGTTCAGGAATATGAGGCGAAGTTCAATGAATTGGCAAGGTTTGCTCCCTCAGCAGTGGCATCGAAGCATGAAAGGTGTATTAAATTTCAGGAAGGGCTTAAGGATCCTATTCGACGATAGATAGTTGCCCTATGACTCCAGAATTTTGGAGAGCTTGTGTCATCAGCAATATCAGTGGAGAATGATTACGCACAGTACTATGAGAATCGAGCTAAGGCAGCAGGAGGACCACAGAGGAGCGACAGGAGGAGCGTCAGCAGTTGACCAACTCTAGGAAAGAGCAAATTGGGTGGCGCGAACAGCGGCAGTACCAGTTCATCTAGCAATGGGCGCAGCAACCCCTACAGCTTTCACTGTCACTATTGCCAGCAGCCAGGACACATCAAGAGGAATTTCCCGATCAGGAGTGCTCGCCTAGGACTTCAGACCAAAGAAGGAGCTAGTCGTCAGCCTCAGCTTCATACTCTACCTCAACCGCAGCAGTATCCTCAGCTTCTATTCCATTAGTTCTCTCCTCAGCAACTGTCACATCCAGCACAAGGACATCATTTGCAGAGTTTTCAGCGTAATGTTCCTCAGTATCGAACGCCGAGTACAGCAAGTGTCCAGTCGCAATCATCGCAGCAATATCGGCCAGTTAATCTAGGAACTAGTAATGTGGGTAGAGGTAAAGGAAAAGTTCTAGTGCAGGTTCATACGATGACATCAGGGAGTTCAGATGCCCAGACCAATAACGCAGTTGTCAATGGTACCATCATGGTTTCTCAGTCCTTAGCACACGTGTTATTTGATACTGGTGCCACTCATTCTCTCTTTTCGAGCTCTTTTGTACATGCCTTGGGATTAGAAATAGAAGAATTTGATGAACCCTTAGTTATAGCTTCACCCTTGGGGCTGGTGTATGTGAATAGTATTTGTAAAGCTTGTAAAATAAAGATCGGGGATGAGATTTTGAAAAGTGATTTGATTGTAATCCCCATGAGAACCTATGACGTAATCGTAGGGATGGACTGGTTGTCTAGATATAATGTAGTAATGGACTGTCAATTTAGAAAAGTGACCCTAGTGACTGATAGGGGGACGGTAATTACACACCATGGTGGTGGTGATCGGTAAATGAGTGAGCGTCGTGTTAGGACATGTCTCAGAGGGTAAAAGAACGTAGTTTGTCACGCT
Organism: Artocarpus hirsutus; assembly: GCA_946598075.1. Lineage (NCBI taxonomy): Eukaryota > Viridiplantae > Streptophyta > Magnoliopsida > Rosales > Moraceae > Artocarpus > Artocarpus hirsutus. The sequence continues at coordinate 18,498 of CAMOHE010059275.1, forward strand.
ATCTTCATGGATTTGGAAGAAGAGCCTAGTGTTTTGAGAAGATGTGTAGTGATTTCAGTGGTAGACGAATTTGAGGATGTCTTCCCCGATGAGCTACCAGGGTTACCGCTGCATCGGGAGATTGAGTTTGGTATTGAATTATTTTCAGGGACAACACCGATTTCTATAGCACCTTACCGGATGGTGTCGACAGAAATGAAAGAACTCAGGAAGCAACTTCAAGAGCTTGCTGACAAGGGATATATCCAGAATAGTACATCGTCGTGGGGAGCACCGGTCTTGTTTGCTAAGAAGCATGATGGAACTCTCAGGTTGTGTATAGATTACCGGCAGTTGAATCGAGTCACAGTGAAGAATAAGTATCCATTGCCCAGGATCGATGTGTTGTTTGATCACTTGGGAGGTTCACGGTACTTCTCAAAGATAGACTTGAGGTCAAGATATCATCAGCTTAGGATTAAGGAAGAGGACATTCCCAAGACAGCTTTCAGGACCCGGTATGGACATTTCGAGTTTCTAGTGATGTCGTTTGGATTGACAAACGCTCCAGTAGCTTTCATGGATTTGATGAATAGGATATTCAGGCCTTACTTGGATCAGTTTGTGATCATGTTTATTGATAACATTTTGGTCTATTCTAAGACTCGGGAGGAGCATGAGCAGCATCTCAGGATCATGCTTCAGACTTTGCGAGAACATCAGTTGTATGCCAAGAAGGAAAAGTGCGAGTTCTGGTTGATAGAGGTCAAATTTTTAGGTCATGTCATTTCTGAACAAGGTATCTCAGTGGATCCATCAAAGATAGAAGCTATAATAGGTTGGGAACGACCGAGGAATGTGGCGGAGATCCGTAGCTTCTTAGGACTTGTAAGATATTATAGGAAATTTCTGAAGGACTTCTCGAAGATAGCAGCGTCGTTGACAAGATTGATTAGGAAAAATGTTAGGTTTGAGTGGAACGAAGAATGCGAGTTCGCCTTTCAAGAGTTGAAGGATCGATTGACTTCAGCTCCAGTGTTGATCATTCTCAATAGTGACGAGCCGTACAAGGTTTATATGGATGCTTCAGGACGTGGACTTGGATGTGTGTTGATGCAACAGGGACGCGTGGTAGTGTATGGATCGAGACAGCTACAACCTCACGAGTGGAATTATCCTACTCATGATTTGGAGCTCACAGTGGTGATTCATGCATTGAAGATCTAGAGATGTTATTTGTTCAGGGCAACATTTCAGGTTTTCTCCGACCACAAGAGCTTAAAGTATTTGTTCACTCAAAGGGAATTAAACTTGAGGCAGCGGAGATGGATAGAATACATGGAGGATTATGATTTTGCGTTGCAGTATCATCCCGGGAAAGCTAATATTGTTGCGGATGCACTCAGTAGGAAATCTTTAAGGATATTGGCATGTTTGGCTCTCGAGGATTGGAAAAGGGATGCGATAGTAAGTGAGTTCGGTCTACAGTGTTGCGAGGACTACGATTGTATTTCAGTGTATCACATGGAGGTGACCCTAACGCTTATTCAGATGGTGAAGCAGAACCAGTGGCAAGACCAGCATCTTTAGGAAATCTGGACGCGAATTCAAAATAAGGAGCAGTTCGAAGAATGGAGGATACATACAGATGGATCATTGTACTTCATGGAGCGTTTGGCGGTTCTAGCTATCACAGATGTGAAGAAAGCCGTAATGGACGAAGCTCATAGATCTCAGTTCGCTATTCATCTAAGGAGTACGAACATGTATCATGACTTGAAGAAGCACTCTTGGTGGAGAGGCATAAAGAAGGACGTTTGAGAATACGTGGCCAAGTGTGTGACTTGTCTTCAGGTAAAAGCCGAGCATCAGAAGCCAACAAGTCAGCTTTAGCCACTTCCTATTCCAAGGTGAAAATGGGAACACGTGACGATGGATTTTCTTACCGGATTGCCGAGGACGGAGCAGCAGCACGATGCGATTTGGGTTGTGATTGACAGGTTAATGAAGTCGGCTTATTTTATTTCGTTTAGATCGACGTGTTCAAGGAAGATTCTTGGGGAGTTGTATATGTAGAATATAGTGCGATTGCATGGAGTTCCTTTGTCCATCACATCAGATAGGGATACCAGGTTTAACGCTAAATATTGGAGGAGCTTTTTGGAGGCCATGGGTACAGATTTGAACTTCAGCACAACATTTCATCCTCAGACCGATGGGCAATCTGAACAGATTATTCAGATTCTTGAAGACATGTTACGTGTGTGCGCATTAGATTTCAACGGGAATTGGAAGAAATACTTGCCTCTGGTGGAGTTTGCATACAACAATAGCTATCAATCGAGTATTGGTATGGCACCGTTCGAGGCATTGTATGGGCGACCGTGTCGATCGCCAGTGTGTTGGGTCGAGCTAGAAGATAGGGTTATTCTTGGACCAGATGAGATTCGTGATAGCAACGAGAAGATTGTCGTGATTCAAGATCGATTGAGAGTAGCTCAGAGTCGACAGAAGAGCTATGCGGATAGAAGACAATGACCTTTGGAATTTGAGGGTGGAGATTTCGTACTCTTGAAGGTATCTCCTCGCAAGGGTATTTCGCGATTTGGAGTAAAAGGAAAACTCGCGCCAAGATATATTGGACCGTTAATGATTACTCAACGTGTTGGTGTGGTTGCGTATCGACTCAACCTTCCCCCAGAACTTTCGCATGTTCATGACGTATTTCATGTATCGATGCTTCAGAAGTGTCCACCTGAGCAAGATAAGATCATTTCGATTCAGGAAGACACGACGTATGAAGAAGTGCTGATTTAGATCATCGACCGTAAAGTAATTAGTTTGCATCATCGTGAGATTTTGTTAGTTAAGGTCGTGTGGCAGCATCACGGGGTTGATGAAGCCACTTGGGAATTATAATCGAGAATGCGGGAGTTATATCAGCATTTATTTTGTTTTTGAATCGATTTGTAAATTTTGAGGACGAAATTTCTTTTAGGGGTGGAGAGTTGTAACACCCCGAAGTTAATTAAGTGTAATTAGAGTGTTAAATGGTGGATTAGTGAGCCATAATAAGTGTTTTCAACTTAAGTTTATCATTTTGTGAAAATTAAGAAAACTTATGTTATTTTACTCTTTCAATAATTTTTAATTAATCTAAATTGTTTTTAATTGTTAATTGAAATATTTAACAAAGCAATTTGATTTAAAAACTTGTGTTGTTGTACACAGTCTTGTAAAACTAATTGCCTTTTCTTCTTCTATTTAAAACTCACTCTCACTCTCTCTCCTCACTCTTTCATTCTCTCTCTCTCTCCTCGCTTCCTCTCTCTCGGTTACACACTCTCTCTCTCGTTCTCTCTCTAAATTTTTGAACCAAATTTCAATTTCAAGCTTCGGGTTAGTAGATTGGAGGCTCGGAAATGAGATTCAACAACAAAAACATCGTTTTAAAGCTTCGATTCAAGGTTAGTTTTAAATTTTCAAAACTTTTTTTTATTTTTCAAATTTTCTTGCATTTTGAAATCTAAGAATTTCTAAGCTTAGAAAAGCTTCAATCTAAGTTAGATGGACTTAGATTAGCTAGAATACAAACCTTGTTTGAACAAAAACGGATTGAAATCAAGATTTTTCATTTTTTCACTATTTTCTCTGTTTTTTGGATTTTTGAGAAAATCTTGTTTAAAACTTGATATAATTCATTAAAAAGTGTTCTACTATGATTTTCTATTGTTTATGATGATTTTTCATGCCTGAGAATTGAGAAAAATAGGTTGGACTGAAGAATTGGGCTCGGGGAAAGCCGAGACCTATGCGTGAAAGTTTTTGAAATTTTCCAGATCGACAGGCCAAACTTTGTGTTCGACAAGTCGGATTCAAAGGATCGGCAGGCCGGATTCATCCGACCGGCAGGCCAAACCTGGGAAACTTTGGCCGACCGGACTTGGTCTTCTGGCAGGCCGAACTGTGCAGTTCGGCTGGCCGACCCAAGGGGACCGGCAGGCCGACCGAATCTAAACCCAATTTTGTGATTTTTGCCTGTTTTCACTGTTTTGAACCCTTATTGAAATTCCAACTCTATGAAATGATTTTATAAACCTAAATGGCATACTAGGACACCATGAGATGATTTAGTATCATAGGATACCTCGGGTTAGATACTAATGAACTAAGTTACTATGCGTTTAGGAATTGTGCGTGGATCTACGGAGCTAACGTATAGCCGACCGGGATTACGGTGTGGGACATCGACACAAAAATCGAGGTAGGACTTCTACCCCTTTTCTTTGGTAGCCCTATTTTAAAATGATTTAAGCCAAAAATGGATTCTTATCAAATGTTTTCGATGACTGATTGGGAAATGATTTTGTTTAAATATCTTTACAAGCGGTTGCTTGAGAAATGTTCATAATGAAATCCATAATGAATATAAATGATTATATTTGGTAAACAAAGATTTTAATAATTAAAGAAAGATATATGGGCATGATGCCATAACGGAGATCGGGTCGTGTAGTGAATGACCTTGGGGGCAGGTCCTGAAACCCAGCTAGGCGACTTCGGTGGTGAATATTTGGTTTGCCCGAGAGAATTAAAAAGGTACTCTTGACAAACTATTTTTAGTGAAATTTTAGTAAATGAAAATATTTATTTGATTTATTGAATTATTTATTTATTAAGAAAGTTCTATTAGAATATTTATCTATTTATTTCTTAAAAATATAGTCCTACTGAGCCTTTCGGTCACATTTTCATTATTTTAAAATCTTACCCCTAGGTGGATATCAGCTTAGGATCAGAGAAAAGTCCGCTGACCAGACTTACGACCAGTAGAAGATTTGGGTAGGTTGTAGTACAATAAATTAAGGCACGTAAGATCTTAACTTATTCTTTTATTTCTGGACTGTGGTTGTATGATAATTGTTCAATACTACATGTGTGTGCACAATATGTTGGCCAGTGAGACCCATACTCATTCCACCTCATATTTAAGTATTTTAATGTTCTTTTTATTTGCTCAGTTATTATGACAGCTTATTCTATTTCCTTAATTTCTTCTGTTTGAACGATTTTTAAAATTATCTCATTTTTTTTTTATAAATCTAACTCTAAAACCCTATTTTTAACTAAATCTTTATTTAATTAATTTAATTAAACCACCATGTCACCTCCCGTACTCCGGGGCGTGACAGGAATTCACCTTGTTATCAATAAACTCAATAATGACCACACTTTAGCAAGGTTTAATTTTGTAACCTTAATTGGAACCTATCACACTATCACACTGTTATAATTATTAGGATGAAAAGGTCAACACAATTCAACTACTCTACAGCTGAGAAAGAGCTCTTGACAGTTATTTTTACTATGGAGAAATGTGATCTTATTTGATAGGTACAAAAGTAACATTTTTCTCTGATAATGTAACTCTTAGGTATTTACTCATGAAGAAGGATGCAAAGCTAAGGCTTAGCAGGTTGATCCTCCTCTTGTAAGAAATTGTCTTGGAGATAAAAAAAAGGGACCGAAAAACTTGGTGGTGGACCATCTTAGCTGCCTTGTTCATGAGGAGGTTGTGCCCTTGCAAGAAAACTTCCTGGATGAGACTACTTTTAGGGGAGATGGAAATCCCTTGGTATGTGGACATTGTTAATTATCGTGTTTCCAAGAGGATTCTAGATGACTTGACCTGAGCTCAAAAGAGAAGATCAAGAGTGATGAAAAGTAGTACATATGGGATGGCCAATATCTATGGAAGTATTGCTCCGACCAAGTGATAAAAAGGTGTGTACTCAAAAGTAAATTTCATTCTATTCTCTCATTTTGTCATTCTTATGCATGTGGAAGACATTTTGGTTCAAAGAGGGACACCTTCAAGGTGCTTGATTGAGGCTTTTTTTGGTCCTCGTTGTTTAAGGATCTATACCATTTTTGCATATCATGTGACTGTTGTCAAAGAATAGGTAACTTAGGTCCTAGGAATCAAATGCCCTAAACCTCTGTACTTATTGTTGAAATTTTTGAAGTGTAGGGCATTGATTTTGTGGGACCCTTTTCTACTTCTTTTGGTGACTTTTATATTATCTTAGTTGTAGATTATATGTCAAAGTGGGTGTAAACAAAAGCCAGTCATACTGATGATTCTAAGATTGTTGTAGACTTTATGAAGTTTGATGTTTTTGCAAGGTTTGAAACATCAAAGTCCATAATTAGTGATAAAAGGTACCTACTTTTGCAATAGGTCAGTTGAAGCTTTGCTTAGGAGGTATAACATCACCGATAAAGTCTCCACTATATACCATCTTTAAACTAGTGGACAAGCTAAAGTGTCAAATCAAGATGTAAAATCTATTCTTGAAAAGACGATCAACCCAAATAGAAAAGATTGGAGTTTGTGCCTTGATGATATACTCTAGACATATCGAATTGTGTACAAGATGCTCATTGGGATGTCCCTGTATTAGATGGTGTATGGTAAGCCTTTTCATTTTTTGGTTGAGCTAGAGCATAAGGCATGGTAGGCTGCAAAGCAATATAACATAGAGATGGATGTGACTAGTGAACAAACAAAGCGCTAATTATAAGACCTTGAGGTGATTAGAAACGATACCTGATAATGGTTTAATTTCACTTCTTTTTCTATCATTCTTACATGTATTTATTTTGTTATTTTTTGGGTTTTTCTAGTGTTTTTAGGTATTTTTGTGTTTTGTAGGGTTTTTAAGATGACAGAAAGAAAAAAAGGTTCAAAATGAAGGTTTAAAAGCATTGAGGATCACATTTATTTATTTGGAAGTTTGTCACAAAAGGATGAGAATCAAGCCAAATACCCTAGGTGAAAGTCCTGTAATCTTGAAATTGGAAGCTACAGCCTTAGCTACTAGGCTGTGGTGCTAGCTTTGGGTATTACGGCACTAGTCAAGAAGCTAATCCAAGTTTGGCAAGGTAAACATTGGCCACAATGCCCATTATGAAGCCACGATGCAAGGTTGTGAATTCTAGTCCAAAAGGGTCCTAAACCTTGTTGTTTTAACCCTAACATTATAAGTCTGTAAATGTCTCATTCCAAAGCACAATTAGTTGTCCATATTCATAGTTTAGGAGATGAAAAAGAGAGATGAGGAGAGGCTCTGATGGTGGCTCAAGAAATATTATGCACATGGAAGATTCTTCATGTCATAATCGTTCTTTTTCTTCTTCTTTTCTTCTTTTCTTCTTTTCTTTCTCAACATTTTTAGTTTAGATTTATTTTTTTTATTAAGACATATCAAAACCCTAGACATGAGTATTTAACTAATTTTCATAATTATTTCTAATTTTCTAATTGAAATTGTTCATGTTCTTCAATAATTATTGTTTATGATTATTTTCTTGTTTTGCGTTGGGCGCACAATTGAACAAGACTTGAGAATTTTCTATTGCTAGATGAGAAGACTTGATCCATAATTGTCTTTTTATTCTAATCATTAGTAGAAAATTGTGGTAATTAGTTATGGTTAAGTTTTCCTATGATTGCACGTAGAATATAACCTAAGTTAAATGAGTTGAGCTTGTGTGCTTGTTGCTTCAATCAACCTATCATTCTCAACTTAATGCTTTCATTGTGTTAAATCTAAAGAGCTTGTTCTAGGTTAGTTAATAGAAAGAAATTAAATAAAGGGTTTTTTTTTTTTATTTTACAACATAGTAAAGAAAGATTGGGATAGCAAAGCTTGTTGTTATCACGGTTGGTAGTTTCAATCAAAAATTACAAATAATATTTGTGATTAATTTTATAGTTATTGTTAGTAGTAGAGAATGATCCTTTAACCAGTTTTATCATTATTGTTTTGCCTTCTTTATTTTCTGGTGTTTTCTTAAATTTATTGATCTAGTTCATAATCAAAGCCCCCTTATTTTGTGTTTAGTTTTAGTGCATCCTACATTATTAAGTTGACAACAGATTAATTAGGACCAATCCTATGCGGGTATGACCTTGCTCATCGTTACACTCAATAACGTCCATAGTTTTAGTAAAATATAATTTGGTGCTCTCTTAGAACCTCCCAATGCCTATGAGAACTTAAGGATTTATAAGGACAAGACTAAGGCATTTCATAATAAGTTGGTCTCAAGAAAGAACTTCATTGTTAGACAAAAAGTTCTCCTATTCCATTCATGCCTCAAGCTATTTACGACTAAGTTATGTTCTTGTTGGGTTATACATTTCTATTAAACAAGCTTTTCCTCATGATGTAGTTGAGATACAAAGTATGAAGATGGGTAACACATTACTATGAGGGTTTTGTGACACACGATATAGAAGAGGTACTATTTTACGAGCTGGCTTATGTTGATGAGTGAAGATAGAACCACATTGTCTAGGGACAATAAACCCAACGGATGGAAAGCACACCAAATAAGTTTGATTTTTCTTACTCTCTTCCACTCTATTTGTTCATTGCTTTTCATTAGTTTGTTTTGTTTTGTTTTGTTTTAGTTTTTCTTTTTTCTTTTTTCTTTTATGCTTAGTCTTACATTAACGACAAAGTAAAGATTAAGTGTGGGGGGAAGAATTTACGATTTTTAGATTTCTTTTTAGGCTTTTGTTTCCTATTGTTCCAAAACAATAAAAAATTAAAAAATATAAAAATTTTTGATTTTTTTTTGTTTTAGTTTAGGTTTTTGTGTCTTAAGATACCTTCTAGCTATTTTGATAAGAGCTGAGCTTTAATGTTATGGTTTTGATTAATTATGAGTATTGTTTTAAATCTTGATGTCATTCTTTGGTTGATATGTTTTTATGATGATTATACTTAAATTTCTTTGCACAATAGTCATGTTACTTGGTACAAAGACAAGCATGCTAGAATGAGTAGATTCTTAAACCTTCAATTTAACTATCCTTTTAGTTTTGACATGCAGGGGCTACGTATTAAAACTCTTTTTGATGTCTTTTGAGATGAACAATTGATTGAGCATTACCTGAAAAATGATTAAGAAACTATGATCTCTAACACCAAGGGCAAATCAATCAGAGCCACGATCAATGTTCATAAGAAGACATTCCTCTAGTAAGCCAATTTAAGTCTTTATGTAGACCTGTTTCTTTTCCTAACCACATTTTATTACCTATCCCGAATATGTTCATATCTTTATTTTTGTTCTAAAGATGAATTGGAGTTTTAGAGACTTATTTTAAGCATAAGAAAAGAATTGGATTTTGGACAAAAGATAAGTCTAGAGGAAGAATCAGATCAAGAAATAGAAAAGGAGAATTGTTGGAAGATAGTTCAAGAAAAAAATAGAAAAAAAGCAAAAAGCAAAAAGCAAAAAGCAAAAAATTTAAAGAAAAAAGAAGGGAATAAATATACAATAAATTATCTTGAGCTTTTCTATCAAAATTTTGGATGTCACAGGATTGGTTATGATGAAGCAAAAGTCAAACATAATAATATTCGGCCGATGTTTTTCGTTTACTTTTGTGGGTTTTAAGAAGTACCCCATGAAAAATTCTACAATGTCTCTAACTCCATGAATTGTTTAGGACCTTTATGATATCTATACTCTTTCTCTTAGCCATTGTCCCTTGGCCCCATTATAGCCTTTATTAAAGACCTTTTGATTTTAGTGGTACCTTTAGTGTAGTGAAGATTCATATCAAAAGAAGAGCATATGATGTTTGACACCCTTATTAGAAATTAGGTGATTGTTTTTGTAAGGCTTATGAGCATTTACTTGTTAAAAGCATGACTAGAACAATCATTGTTTGGATCAACTATTTCACACACATTGAGTATGATTATTATAGGAATAAGTTAGCTTTAGACTGATGAAGGATTTAACTCAATACTTGTATGATTGTAAGCCATATTCTTTCATTGTTTTCTGAGACTAGAAGTTGGAAAGTTAGTGTTTCTTTTTCTTTCTCTTTAGGTTGTGCTCAAGGACTAGCAAAAATTAAGTATGGGAGAATTTGATGGCTCTTAATTTTACATTTTTCTATCATCATTCTTATGTTTTCATTGTTAGTTTCTTGATTTTCTTGTGTTATATTTGTGTTTTTATGTTTTGTAGGTGTTTTAGTTGCTAAGGAATGTTTTGGAGAAAAAAACCATGATTTGGATGAGTTTTGGGCTCCGTAGCTAGGCATATCTAAAACTAGGCAAAGACCTACAAGTTGACAGTGCAGCCCCATTTTTTGGCCATCCTAATGTCACTAGGCAAAGAGATAGTGCCTCAATGCCACCCTGCTAGTGCCTCAGCACCAGGCGGGGTAAAATCTAAGTTACGAAGAAAAAAAAAATGCCTTGATGCCCTAATTTCACACTCATGATTATTTTTCCATTTTCAATTGAAACTGCTTATGTTATTCTACACTCTTCATATTTATGATTTTTAGTTTGTTTTGTTTGGGTTGGCCAACCTAGTGGATAGGATAATTACCTATTACTAGGCTGCAATTTTTTATCTGTAAATGTATTGTTATTCTAATCATAAGTGGCAAATTGCAAGGTATGATTATGGGAGGTTTTCATTAATTATGATATGAAACATAAGCTAACTTACATGAATCGAGCCTGTGTGTTCATTGCTTAGATCAACCTATCTTTCTCAAATTAATGCTTCCATTAGATAAATCTAAAGAACTTGTTCTAGGTTGTTTAAGGGAAAAAGATTATATAAAGTGCTTATTTTATTTAACGACGAACCAAGGAAAGATTGGGGTAATAGAGCCTTTTGTTATCTATAGTTGTTGGTTTCATTAGGAAATTAGGGATGATTTTGATAGTTGATTTGCAATGTATGTTTAATGGTAATGAATAATCCTTTAACCAATTTTGGTATTATTGTTTACAATTAAATTTCTATTTCACTATTATATCTTAATTTGATTAAGTTAATCTCTATGGGAATGATTCTTGCCCATCACTAAACTCAATAAGAAACACATTTTAACAGGGTTTAATTTGGTAAAACAGTTTTAGAACCTATCATACTATCATATTGTTATAATTATTAGGATTAAAAGGTCAAAACATTAACCAATCATAATTAAATGTTGAGATTCGACAAATGTTATATTTGACTCCAATGGAGTGCCAAATCAGTCTGTCAACTTAAATTTTGGCATTTGTGCATGAAAATTATTGTTAAATGTGGCTCTACTTTTGTTGCAAAATTTTGCACTTACCATTCTTGATGTCAAATTTATCACCAAAGATAGCATATAAAATATTGACATTTGATTGTTATCGATAGATGGATTTACTTTTTTATTTTAATCAATTCAACATTCCTCTTTTCAATTTATTTTAAAATCAATTTTTATTTTTTTACAAGTTATAAAGCTTTTATAAAAAAAATGAATATAATGTTTGAAATTGCATTATGTGTTAGAGCACAAGATAACCTAGCATATTAGATATGTGGGCATTTGGTATTATTTTTGAAACTTTTTTTTCCTATTTTCAAAAATGTTGTTTGGTTTAAAATTTGTGGGAAATGAAATGAAAATTGTTTCCAAAATTCCCAAAGTTTGTTTAAGTTTTGAAAACCAAAAAAGTCTTCACTTTTGTTTTCTTCCTCATTCTCTCTAACACCCAAACTTTCTTTCTCCCTGAACCTGACCAATGATCCTTGTTGCCCTACCCTTCGCTAGTGAGAGCCCTAACCTAGCCCTCCTTTGGGCGCCCCTCGTCGCCCTACCCTAAGCCCTTCCTTCCAACGAGTTTGTCGTTGTGCACCAGGTTGCTTCCCCACACTCCTTGAAGTTGAAACAAGACCTAAGCCCTTATGCAAGCCTCTACAACTAATTGTTGGATGTGCTCAAGCTGAATCTCTAACAATCACCATCGACCCAACCTTTGTCGATGAAGCCTAGCAATTTCCAACAGGGCTAGAGAAGAGGCAATCCTTGTTCGATCTAACCATAGAAGTCTACGCTCAAGCTGACGAGATTGTCAGCAAAGGATTGTTACCGACCTCACTGTCAAACGCAAAAGTCAATGTCGACGACCTTTGCAGCAGCAATGTCGTGGAAACTAGAATAGCAACATGAGAGATGGGGAAGAGAGAAGAGAGAGAGAGAAAAAAAATTGAAAATGTGGGTTTTTTAATATTATTTTATTTAAAAATGAATTAAAAAAATATACTACCATATACAACTAAACACAATTTTCAAAAAAAATCCAACATATTTCTCAAAACATTCTCATTTTCAAATTTTTTTCAAAAACATAGACCATTTTAAAATCATTACCAACTGAGCCTAACAACGTTATTTTTATACATTGATATTTTGTTTGAGGTAGCCTAATATTGAATTAGTCAACACTTTTAATTAATGACCAAACTCTATTTTAGCCAGATAGTCTTTATTTTGTTGTGATTTAAAATGATCAATCATGTGATAATCTGGTTTTATCATTGATTGATATCAGTTTCTCATTGATTAATATGTGATAAACATTAATTCAATAAGTGATGATTAATGAACTAGCATGTTTGTTTGTTTTTTTTTTTGTTTTACTTTTTTTTTTCAAGGAATAGACGACCACGTTAATGGGTGGTAAACAATAATCATGACCATTCTAAAAGAGTAAATTACAATGTTGCATTATAAACTATTCACTTTTTGCATAATATACTCTAAACTTTCAATTTTGGCATATTACACTATGAACTTTAAAATCATTGGCAATTGAGGCCCGATAAATACTTTTAATTTTCATAAGTACCCTTTTTCACATGTTAAATTTCAATTTTTTTTTCCTTAAAATGTCGAGCTTTACCTTAAGAAGACTCATGTATGAATTATATGACCAAAATTGTCCATACCTTTTAACGCTTATTAGCTACTGAACCTTAATTACCAATGATTTTAAAATTCGTGGTGCATTTTGTAAATATTGAAAGTTTGAGGTGCATTATACAAAAAATGAATAATTTGGTACGCAATAATACAATTTACTCTTCTAAAAAAATAGTAATTTCCTAATTTAAAAAACTTGTGATTTACTTAAAAGATACTAAAAAATGATCATTTACTTTAAAATACCAAAAAAAAAATAACACTACATTATGGAGGGAGGAAAAGGGGTCGAGGGAGAGAGATAGGAAAGGTTACATCTTTTGTTTAGTTGGAAGGAGAGGAGGAAGAAGAGGAGAGGTAGAAGGATGTGGTCTCTCGCATGGCCCACCAAATTGGATCATTCCATTGATGAAAGGATCCAAGCAATCCCTCACTTTAAGGGTCTATTTGGTAAATGGATTTAGATTAATAATTTGATTTGAGTTAGTATGATTTGAATTAGAATTTGAGTTAGTAATTTCAATTGTTATTCGAATTGACGTTTGGATGTACATTTATGTTTTAATCCAAGTATGGAATAAAATTAGAATTTGTGTTTGGAGAGGTAGTAAAAATATTTTTTGATTTATTAACAAATCTAATAAAATCTTAATGCTAATGGTCCTAAAATATGCAATATGGATCTTAATTTATTCCTCTCTTCACTAAGAACATAATGAAAAAAGAATAAGCTTAATTGAATATCAAATGAAGAAGTTATGATTTTTTTCCTCAAATATAGGAGAAAGAATTTCAATTTTTACTGTAGCAGAGATATCTGAGTATTAAAAGTTTAGAGTGAGTAGAACTTGAAAACTTGGATTCTTGATACTCAAAGAATTTAGATTTTGAGAGAAACAAACATGTATTCAAAGAATTATTGATACTCGAATCTAAATTTAAGTCCATTGAGTATCAAGAGTACTCAAAACAAACAACCTCTAAGTTTTAACAAGATTATTTTACCCTCTAAATAAACAATTAAAAAATAATAGTAAATATACTATATAGCAATTTTACAAATAATTATTATCTATCATTTTAACTCTCCTTCTATCTTATCAAACAACATAAAAAATTACTATAATCTTTTTCATCCTTCCTACTTTCCATCTCTCAAACTCTCTTCATTTTTCCTACTCCTCACCTCTCCACCAAAACGAAGAGGAAGTGTAATACAGAGTGTCATTTACTTTAAACTAGGAGGGTCCGTTTGGTAAATGGACTCGAATTAGTGATTTGATTTGAATTATGTGATCTAAATAAAGATTTGAGTTAGTGATTTGAATTGTTATCCAAATTAACGTTTGGATGTGTATTTAAGTTTTAATCTAAGTATGGAATAAAATTGAAATTTATGTTTAACGAGGTAGTGCAAATAGTTTTTGATTTATCGATGGATCTTTATTTATTCCTCTCTTCACTAGTAATACAATAAAAAAAAGTCATCTTATTTATATAATAAATGAAAAAATTATGATTTTTTTTTCTCAAATATAGGATATAAAATTTCTGCTTTTACTACAATAATGACTATTAAAAATTTAAGGGTTTAGAACTCTAAAAACTTTGATTATTAATACTCAAAAGATTTAAATTTTTGTAAAAATAAATATGTATTTAAAAAATTTTTAATACTTAAATTTAAATTTAAATCCATTAAATTAAAAAAATTATAAAACGAACAAGCCTTAAAATATTAGCACTGCATAAAAACAGGGTGGTTCAAGATTTAACACCGTTAATTTGGCAGTCCACTCGCGACGCTCCGAGTATGGACTAGGATAAGTAATATAACCGAGGAATCGGAACAGCTGGACAAGTAGCTGTAGCCTCAACAGATGATTTTCTCCTTATCTTTCTCTCCCTCTTTTTCGTTTTATTTTTTTTCCCCCTTAACTTACTGCATAATAGTTAATAAAAAAAAAAAAAAAAACTAGCGATACACATGTCTCCCTCTGTTCTCTGCCATCTTTCAGACACTTTTCAACCTTTTATCCTCATGACCGCTGATTCCGACTCTTTTGTTGTTTTCCAAAGGAACCCGTGAACTCACACAAGCAAAGCAAAGAACCAAACATTTCGCAGAAAAATAAAGAATAACAAAAATGAAACAGAAGCAAGCAAAGAAAACGTTCACAGCCGTTCTATTCATATCAATAATGCGTCTACAAAGTCGGTGCTTTTCTTCTGTCAAACCTTTTTAGCCTTTTTCACAGACAACTTATGCAACTTAACTTCCAATGGCAAAACCATTTCTTCTTCGTCTTCCTATTCTGTTCATGGCTTTTCTTTTTAACTATTCAGACGAGCTTAAACTTTCTGAGACCCAATCTCTTCTCCAAATCCAACAGCTTTTGAACTACCCATCAGCTCTAAGAATCCTCAACGACACCTCAGACTTTTGTGGAATTGAACCAACCTCTTCTTTCACTCTAGTTTGCTACGAAGGAGACATAACTCAGCTTCACATTATAGGCAATGACGGGTTTCCTTCTCTGCCTCAGAATTTCTCCATACACCATTTCTTCTCAGCTCTAGTGAAGCTCTCAAGCTTGAAAGTTCTCACCTTGGTTTCTCTTGGTCTGTGGGGTCCAATGCCAGGTAATATAGGCCGTTTATATTCCCTTGAGATTCTCAATGTGAGCTCAAACTACTTCAATGGAGACGTTCCTGTGAAGCTTCTTCACTTGAGAAATCTCCACTCTCTCACACTTGACCACAACAACTTTACTGGGAAAGTCCCATTTTGGCTTGATGCACTGCCCATGTTGACTGTCCTGAGTTTGAAGCACAACTTGCTAAGTGGGTCAGTCCCAAATTCCTTGGGGGCCTTGCAGAATCTAAGGGTTCTCACTTTGTCAGAGAACTATTTGTCTGGGGAAGTCCCTAACTTGAGTAAATTGGGAAACTTGCAAGTTCTTGACCTGAAAGACAACAACTTTGGGCCTCACTTCCCAGGCTTGCCTAGAAAAATAGTCACTCTTGTGCTTAGAAACAACAAATTTCGATTAGGCATACCTGATAAACTAGGCTCATTTTATCTCCTTCAGAAGCTGGACATTTCATTGAATGGCTTTGTGGGGCCTTTTTTGCCATCATTGTTATCACTTCCTTCCATTAAGTACATTGACATCTCAGGCAACAAATTCACTGGAGTCCTCTTGCAGAACATGTCTTGTAGTGGTGATCTTGCATTTGTGAACTTGACCTCTAATTACTTGGTGGGGAAAATACCTTCTTGTCTAATGTTAGGTTCTAAGGACAGCAGAGTTGTTCTGTATTCTGGGAATTGTTTGTCAAATGATGATCAGGAACAGCACCCTTCTGAGTTTTGCCACAAGGAAGCTCTGGCTGTGGAACTCACACCTCGAAGAGAAAAGCACAAGGTGCAAGGTAATAAGCCAGTTGTTGCATCCAGTGTTGCTGGAGGAATTGTTGGTGCTATTGCAATTGTTGGTCTGGTTTCCATGTTTGTTAAGAGGGTTTATGGAAAGGATAGTGTGAGAAAGCTGCCAACAACAAGGTTTATTACCGAGACTGTTTCAACAGTTAACACAGCTAAAATACTTTCAAATGCAAGTAAGTTTTACAGGTTTTTGTTTTTGTTGTTTTGGTTTGTTTTGTTTTTTTTTTTTTTTTTTTTTTGGGATGTTTGGGTTTGGTTTAATTTAATAAATATATGTATATATTTTGGATACTTTTTTTGTTTTGTTTTGAAAATGTATTTTAGTTATTTTTCATGCATATTATTGCTTAAGCCAAAAATTACAATTCATTAAAATTACGATTATAATTTATCATTATCTTGTATTGATAGAATACGCATCTTCGTGGTATGTGATGTTTTATATTACCAATCACTTTGATAACAGTTTTGGCTCCTTTAATGTATTATACCTCGGCAAATTTGTTGTTGGATAGAACAAAAAAAAAGGACAAGTAAAACACAGTTTTGAATCATTAAAGCACGAAAGAATCATATCGGATTAAGAAAAAGGGTCAAATTATTAGAATTTGATGAAAATCTAGCAGATAAAAACATTTTTTTATGCCTTGGCACAGAATTCTTGTAATGCTACTTACTTTTGCACATGAGGAAATTTTTGGAAAGAATTCTTTTTTCCTCCATTTTTGGACAGAGTTAAATGTTCATGGTGTGAAGCTTAAAGGAATTGTTTTCTCATTCTAGTTTGGCCACTTTGGCCTCTTAAAATCGTATTATGTCAGTTCTAGATTATTCACTAAAGGAACGTAAAAGGAAAAGAAAACGTAAGATAGAAAGTGATAGAAGTTGGGTTGGTTAGTTTAGTTACTGCAAGTTGTAATGCTGTTATCAGTCGGTTACAGTTGTTAGACTCATATTAGTAGTATAAGCAGACTGATTAGCATGGGAGGTTGGGTGTGGATTGTTTTAGTCATTGAGAGGGCTTGGGAAATCCAAGATTAGGGGGAGGGGGTTGGTCTCTCGAATACGTACCAAGTTAGGTTTAGTGAGTTGTTAATCTGTAGAATTTCATATATCTTCTTCAATAAAAGTTGCAGTTCAGTTCTTGTTTAGAGTTTTGGATCGAGAATCTTATCAAAAAGTTAAACTAAAGCTCTTTCAAAAAAAGGAAAAGAAAATTAAACTAGCGTAAGAAAAACAAAAAATGGGATTGTAAATTTGACTAAAGTTGCAATTGTTTTGCTGAGGTAAAATTGTATTCTGCAAACTTATTCACCACAAGACGCATTTGATTCACTACTCTAGTCATTTGATCACAAAGAGAAGATTCACTACTCTAGGCTTTTTAGTACATGTCATTAGTACACAAAAAGAATCTTGATATAAATGACTAAGCTTGTAATGAAGCTAGAATCTTCTTTTTTGTGATCTTTTCTCTCGCAGAATATATATCAGAGACGATGAAGCTGGGAGCTGCTCTTCCTGCATATAGAACTTTCTCTTTGGCGGAGCTTAAAGAAGCTACTAATAACTTTGACACTTCATCTTCGTTGGGTGAAAGTTCCAACGGTCAAGTGAGCATCATACACGTTCCCATGGTCTTGTATTACTTAACTTGCCTTTGATAAGCAAAGTTGGCAGATAAAGGCCAGAACTTTAACCGTATTCTTGATCCCTAAATGCATACTTGTGTAATTAAAACATGATAAACTATTCAAACATTTCTTAGTCTTCTGTAATGATGTTGCCTAAATGATCTTAATGCATCACAAGAATGTGTTTTGCTGGCAGATGTACAGAGGCAAGCTCTCTGATGGAACACTTATTGCTATTAGAAGTTTGAGAATGAAAAAAAGGCGCAGTCCGGCGGCATATACACATCAGCTTGAGCTGATATCAAAAATCAGAAATTCACATCTAGTTAGTGCTCTTGGGCACTGTTTGGAGTGCCAGCCTGATGATTCAGGAGTTAGCAGAATATTTCTTGTATTTGAGTTTGTTCCCAATGGAACACTAAGAGATTTTATCTCAGGTAAAGTGATCCCTCTTAGTGTTTAACACAATTAAATATACCAGACAAATGCTCAATTAGAGATTCCACTTGCAAAATGGTTGTCTTTTTTCACCACGTCTATAAAGAAAGTGCGTGTTATGGGATCTTCTGCCTGACCGTTTTGATTTTACATAGAAAGTGAGGGTAGGTTTAAACAATATTCTGAGATTTATGTACTTTTTTTTCATATAAAATCATCCAAGATTATGTTCCAAGGATTACGTCCTAAGGACAAAATTCTCTTCTAAACACTTGGTTTTGCAGCTCCTCAAAGACAAAGGCTTAATTGGACACACAGAATTGTGGCTGCAATTGGAGTTACAAAAGGCATTCAGTTTCTGCACACTGGGATCGTTCCCGGTGTATATTCGAATAATGTGAAGATAAAAAATGTTTTGATGGATCATAATCTTCATGTAAAAATCAGCAGTTATAACCTTCCCCTATTAGCGGAAAATATAGGAATGGTATGGAAGAAACAAACTTGATTGTTTTTTATTTAGATGAACGTATATCTGTGGGTTCTTTAAAAAATATTTTCTTCTGAATTCCTTGTTTGCCTGTCAGGTGAGCTCTGTTGCTTCTTCCTCTACGCTGAAAGGAAATGCTCAAGATGGGTAATAACATCAAATTACGTCCTTCTAGGAATTCATATCATATGTTGTGGGTAGTAACTAGAAAGGAAGGAAAATTATATGAACAAGGTGAAAAAAAAAAGATTGGAGACAAAGGGGAGGAACTTTCTATTATTGTTTTGGAATGGATCTCCTGCTGCGATCCTTCCGACTTTAAAAGGTTCAAAATTGAAGTCTTGTGAAAGATTTTGAATCGCTCACCCAATCCACTTCATGCTGTGTTTTATATCCAGAAACAAATATATCACACGCACAAACCTCACCTCTGAAACATTTACAAGCTCATATATATTCTTGGAAAATTGCATAATAACTGTATCTATATGTATATTTAACTCTGTTTCTTCAATCCTTTTTTCTTTTGCAGGGTAAAACATGTGGATAAGAGTGATGTGTATGACATAGGAGTCATCTTATTAGAAATCATTCTGGGACGGCCAGTCGTGTTCTACCATGAAGTTGGCGCTCTAAAAGATCTTGTAAGTGTCATCTCTTGAATGATAGGACATACTTTTTCCCTTTAAAACAATATCAATCGAAGAAAGCTCTCAAAATGTTTTGGGCTTTCAACTCTAAACAGATTGGGGAATTTTCATTAGTGCCATCTTTTAAAACTTGCTTTTTATAAATGCTAGCACATTTAAGTATGACACAATTTAAACACATAACATGAGTAGTAGTATGGCATGACATTTTTAAGTGTGACATGAATAAACACTTTGTTTAAAGTGTAGTATAACATTTAATTTTCTCAAACAAATTTATCTGATCAAAAGCCCCATAGAAATGATAATTTAGTCTTGCAAGTCATGACTAAGCCCCGTCATTGATTTTCACATGCAATTTCCTTTTCTGTTTTAACCAAAGCTACGATTATGCTTTCTCCCCCTTCTCAGTTGAGAGAAAGCTTAACAACGAATGATACTGGTCGGAAGAGCATAGTTGATCCAGCAGTGCACGAACAGTGCTCTGATGAATCCTTGAAGACAATGATGGAGATATGTGTGAGATGCCTATCGAAGGAGCCGGCCGACAGGCCTTCCGTTGAAGATATTCTTTGGACTCTGCAATTTGCAGCACAGGTTCAGGATTCAGGTAGAGGAGACTCCATGAACAGCATAGAGTCACTTGTCTCATTGTCCTGAAAAAATGCCAACTGCCGACTGCCGACTTTCTCATCTTTCTCTTCATTTGAGAGCCGTGTATAATTTGCGACTTAAGTACTTCTATACCAAACAAACTGTCTTAGTAAGCTCTAAAATGAAGTTCTAAAATGCTCCTCAATGTCTGCTAGTGCCCCACCCATTTATTATTCCTTTTTCCCATTTGGGCGTATCTTTAGGTTCCCCTTTGAAATGCAATTATTAAGAATGAATTATTTCCTCGTTAAAATCGAAGACCTCGGCATTCTGTTTTCCATAGCAAGGGGTTTAGTATTTGCATGTAAAAAAGAACAATCGTTTGTTGTTACTCATTTAATAATCCTTATCTTGATTCATCAAAATATACGTACGCTTACAAATATGCATGTATCTACTAATATACATATCCCAAGGGCTTAAAAGATATTGTTGAAAAAAAAAAAGGAATGTCATGTAGTGGCGACTACATTTAGTATGAAGGATGGATGATTTTGTGTTCAACTGTTAATTAAGAATTTTACTTGAGCACGGCGTCCAAATGCACGTTCTCACATAACACGATATAATCTAAAAGTCACGTAACTGCTACTTGTGAATCACATGCAGATTAAGCAGTAAAATACTAAAAACTCGAAAACCCTCAAACTAAACAAGCCAACGAAAGCCCTGTAGAAAACATTGGAAATATCAATCTCACCGAAATTAAATTGCCATTGTAATGAAGCTACAAGTTCAAGAGTCCGAGCCAATATATATATATATATATATATATATATATTGCAGTGTTTTATGTTTTTCATCGCAATCTATTGTAATAGAAGCCGGTCCATTGAGGAGCATTGATTAAGATGCTTTATCACTGTCGCTGGTTGCTTGTTATGCAGTTAGAAAATCAATTTGGCCAGAGTGACGGGCAGTCGCCATCAACAGCAATCAAACAAAAATATTCAGTGTGAAGCCGACGTCTGCTTCAGACTAACAACAGAAATCTTCCTATGCAAGTCATGTTGCTTCTTTTGTAAAGCTCATGGAATCAACTTGTAACAGTATAACGTCCCTAAGTGGAGTTAATAGTTTTTAATAAATTAAATAAAAATCAGAAAATAAAAATAAAACTTTAACAAATTTGCTCGAAACTTAAAATGAAAACTCTTAAATCAAAATAAAAAATATAAACAACAATTAAATCATAGTTTAGTGTAGCACATTTAATTTTATAATATCAAACTGCCATCATCATCATTCGAACCCTTATTACATCTTAATACAATCACGGATAGTAAAATACAATGCTTATATTATCATGAAGAACATTATTAATAAACAAAGATATATCAACTGAGTATAGTTATATAGCTTTCTCAACTGTATTTCTTGTCACCATTTCACACTTTATGAGTCTTGAAAAGATAAAAATATAGTGAAATGAGTGACAATATGCTCAGTAGGGTAAACCATTACTCACCTTTAAGTTTTTATCACTGCCAAATTAATACCTTCATGGTTAGTTAGTTTTTAACATTATTTATCAATATTATCATGTTCATTTCTGGTAGATACCTTATGATTATTCTGTTAGAACAAAATTATGATGAAAACCATCATTACCTAAGATCATTCATGTCAAATCACCAAGAATATTAATAAGATGTGAAAGCTAACCTGAATTCATAAGTGCAATATGATTCCAGAGTCTGTAGATTGAGGATCTTCCAAGTCTGGTATGTAAGTCCTCCTTTAAAGTTTGCTTCTGTAATTTCTTCGTAGATGGGGAACAGAAAAATAACGAATGTACTGACTTGGAGACCGCAAACCTTAATTACCAATTTAGCCTATCATAAATCAGTAATTATATTTTGGTCTCTACACATAGGAGGCCCATATTTAATGATGCATTAAAAGCCCAAAACCCAAATTGATCACTTTTAATTAGGCAACTTTATCTGATAGCCTTTAATTCACATTTGTTTAATATATTAGCCCATATATTGGATTTAGTTCCAACAATCTCCCACTTAGGCTATAAATGAAACTTTATAAATGTAAATTATACCTTATGAGCTTATGAATTTTGCTATCAAAACCCTATGCATCTCAACAATCTTGTCCATTAACCATATCAATATAGGACCAAAGCGACCCTCATTACATATATCGTAACTAGACTCATCAATGATCACATATACTAATACAACTAACAACAAGATCAAGCATGGATGTGTAACATGGAAATTTCATGCAATGTGATCTTAACATGCCTATTTCCAATTAGTCAACCTAAAAACCTTAGTGAGATCAAACCATACCAAAATTAGAGTGTGAATAAACCGAAAACTTTATTTCTACAGAAAATAACCTTAAAATATTCATAAACTGAAATAACTAAAAATTTCTATATCAGAAAACCATCTAAAATTACAAACTCCTACTAAAACTGAATATCCTGAAATGATATGACACCCATATGAGTAGTGTGCTCATGAAATATTTTGGGTAGCAATCACTTAGTAAGCGGATCCGTAATCATGGAGTTTGTACCAATGTGCTTTATAGACAACTGTCCACTTTGAACTCTTTCTTTCACAACCAGGAACTTGATCTTTATATGCTTTGACTTCATCGAGCTCCTATTGTTGTTGAAATACAAAACTGCTGACTTATTGCCACAAAATAACTTGAGTGGTCTTTAAATACTATCCACTATGCGTAGCCCCGTGACAAAATTTCACAGCCATATTCCATGATTAGATGCCTCATAACACGCTATGAACTCTCCTGCCATGGTAAAAGATGCTATAAGAGACTGTTTAGCACTCTTTCAAGAGACAATACTACCAGCCAGAAGGTAGACATAGCCTGACGTAGATTTCATACTATCTTGGCATTCAGCATAATCAGAGTCAGTAATGATCTCAAGCTGTTCCGACCTATGATATGTGAGCATGTAGTCCTTTATTGTCTGTAAATACCTCAAGACTCGTTTGGCTGCTACTCATTGATCTTTTTAAGGATTTCTGAAGTACCTGCCCAACATCCCTATAACGTATGCAATATCCAGTCGCGTACAAACTTGAGCATACATTAGACTCCTTACTACTGACACATAAGGAATCTTTTACATTTCCTTAACCTCAAAATCATTCTTAAGGCACTGATTGAGACTAAACCTGTCTCCCTTAACTACAGGGGTATCACCTGGTTTACAATTTTGCATGCCATATCTCTTGAGAACCTTTTCGATATAGTCCTTTTGTGATAATTCAAGAATACCCCAAGAGCGATCCTGGTGTATCTGTATACCTAACACGAAATAGGCGTCACCAAGATCGTTCATCTCAAATTTCTTTGATAGAAATCTCTTGGTTTCGTGCAATAAGCCTATATCATTGCTGGTAAGCAAAATATCATCAACATATAAAACCAAGAAAGTATACTTGCTCTTACTAAACTTATGGCATATATAATCATTAACTTGGGGTGGTAAAGTTTGTTCTTCTGAAACAATTTTTGGAATGGGAGGTTCTCCAACATTGTCTTGATTTGGGTTTGCTTCTCGAACAATGTCAAGAATAAGAACCTGATCAATGTCAATAACAGCTGTGAGAATATCAACATATTCCTCTTCAAATACAAAGTCCCTAACCTTATCTCCCTCTGCAAACTCAACATCCTCAAAGAATCAGGCATTTCTCGTCTCAAAAATTGACTTAGTTGTGGGATCATAAAATTTGTACCCCCTGGATCTTTCAGAGTATCCAATAAAATAATAACTTACTGTCCTTAAGTCTAATTTCTTTTCATTAGGCCTATAAGGCCTTGCCTCAGCTGGAATCCCCAAACATGCAGATGCTTTAACTAGCTTCTTGCCCATCCAAAGTTCATAAGGGATCTTGGCAGTTGCTTTAGTTGGAATCCTGTTAAGAATATATGCTGCAGTCTTAAGCGCTTCTCCCCAAAGTGTTTCTCATAAGGTAGAATGAGAAATCATACTCCTCACCATGTCTTTAAGCATCCTGTTTCGTCTTTCAGCAACACCATTCATAGTAGGTGAACCCTATTAGACATGAATGCCCTAAGGAGTAAAAATGTAATATGTTTTTGGAAACATTTTTATCAATAAAGAATTCATTTATTCCAAATTCTTGTCCTCTTTATGTTCATATTTGTTGAATATATGATAAGCAAACAATAGTCTGAGACTGTTAGTCTAAATGTAACGCCCGCCGTTTTCTTCCATGGACACTTATGTTAATTTAACTTTAGAATGTGATATTTTAGTACTATTATTATTTTTGTTAAGTAAATTAACATTTTATTAAGAAATGTCATAGGTGACGGCCTTGTGGGATCGATATGCTCGAGATGTTCATGTCAAAAGTGATGATAAGCTTAAAGTATTTATTTATTTTTTTTATGAGTTTCAACTTGCTCGAAATTCATAATCATTATAATGCTCTAGGGTTATGTATGCCTACAGTTATATTCTTAATGATTACATGAATGTTGTTGCATATTTTATTATTTTTATGACATTTATGATGCTATGATAATTACATATGTAGTATTTTTATTATAATGGCATTAAGTAATTGGATAATATAAAATGTCCAAGAGAATAATGTGAAAATTAATATTATTTTTGAGGTTATGGAAGTAAATATTTTTGTTGTATATAAGTAATTATATATTATAATATTATATTATATTATAAGTTTATATTATATTATATATATATTATATTTTAGCATAAGCTTATAAAAAGAAAGGAAACGACAGATTGCTGTGAGAGAAAAAAAAAAGAATCAAGGCATTGCCGTGAGGAAAAGAAAAGAAAAAAAACGAAAAAGAAAAAAAAAAGGAAAAAAGGAGAAATTGAATTAGATTAGTATTAAGGTTTTCTATACTTATCTAATCCCTTCTCTCTCATAAACCTATAAATATACCTTTGAGCCACCAAAGTTTTCATTCTCTAAATTTTTAGCCAAAGAAAATTCTCTCTCCCTTATTTTTCTGCAAACAATTGAATGAAATATTGGGTTTTCACTTAGATAATTCAAGACTTCCCTCCCTTATTTTTCTGCAAACAATTGAATCAAATATTGGATTTTACTTAGATAATTCGAGAGAATTAAGAAGAATCGTTTTGGAGGTAAGAAACTCATTCTAGACTATTGCTGAAATTTTGTTTCCTTTGTAATTCGACCCCCATAACTTTGTCTACGAACTTCCGTTTGCTCTAAAATTTTAGTATGATGTTTATGTATGTGTTATGTGATATTCTTCAAAGTTTCACTTTATTTGGAATTTTCTATGCTGAGATATTAAATTTTCTTTCTCTGCCACTCATGACCAAACTATTGCTGATTGGTATTTTACACAAAAGTATAGTCCATGTTTAAGGGGCAAAAGACCTTTGATTTGAACGAAATTTTACAGAGATATTCATTCATATGTTAAGTTATGATCTGAAAAATTTTGTGGTTATTTGATGAATATTTTATGAGTTCTTGAATTTTCTTTAAGATAGGTTTTATGGCTGTCTATTCAGTAAATTCGGTACTTCTTGTTTATGTGACCTATTTGTATGGCTAAACAAATTTATTTGCTAATGAGACTTTTTGTGGTACTGTAAATATATGTTATTAGGTTGGCTTAAAAATTTTAGGGTTAAAGTAATTTTATTTTTTAATTATTGAATTTTTGATGCCTTAAGTCTACTTTTCGTACTAACACCTGATAACCGTCGTATTTCAGTAATTTTTGATTCTGTATTTGCATTGTTTATATTTTTCTTATATTTTTCCCAAATACTAGACATCTAGAGCTTTTTTTTGGTTTTTGAATCACTTGAATCGGAGTTCTCATTAAATGGTTATGATTTTTTTGAAATTGACCTTAAAAGCTGTACAGTTTTAAACAGACCTGAAATTTAGATTGAATTTCGAGGACCTTTTCTTCATGAAAATTATTGTCAAAATATGCGTGTAATATATGAAATTCTTTGTTTTCGAGTCTAGTTTCTAATGCCACTGGTTTTGATTGATTTGGAGTTAAGATAAAATTATTATGAATTTTTAAGTGAATAAAGGTCATTCTGCCTACTTTCTGGAATTATGCCCTAGGTTTATAAATTGTAATTGTGCTTCTTGATATTATTACGTGATAAGGTGATGTTTTATGATAGTATGAGATGTTATATATTGCTAATAGTATTGCAAATGACTTATGGTCAATATGAATGTTTGACATGAACCCTCCAAAAGGCGAGCACACCGAGAACCGCAGCGACGTCACCCAAATTAAGGATTAGTAAGCAAGCAAGACATGTAAGTACATTCTCACCTGCAACATGATAAAATTTTACAAAAAAAGTTTTGAAAACATGTTTTATGTTAATTTTTAAGTATGTTTTTATATGTTGTTTTCTCATGAAAACTCTTGTTGCAACAAGAAAGTTTAACGAATGTTTCAATGATGAGGTATGTTAAAAGTATATCTATATATATGTATCACTTAATTAAGTGTTGCACACCCTATGTTTATGTTTATGTTAATGATGTCCCGAAGGTTGGACTTGTCATGTTTGGTTTGGGATTAGCTACCCCTCTCCTCTCATGACGGCGCGCCTATGATGATGATGTTTATGGTGCAACACTTGGGCCCCAAAGATAAAATGAATGAAGTTTTTATATGAATAATGATGATGAAAGATATGTTCTATATAAAACTGTGCCAAGTGCACTATTATGTTAATAATGATTATGTTTACAATGTTTCATAAAGATTTTCATAAAATGTTTATGTTGTGAGATAGGAAAGTGTACTTACTAAGCTTTTGCTTACTTAATTTATAATCATGTTGCAGATAAAGGTAAGAGGACCATGGAATAGGTGGAGGGCGAGGACGGGCGTGTAGGCTATGAATAATGGAATGGAAACGAAAAAACGCCAAGAAAGAATAATTTTTTGAACTATGTTTTTATTTCTTTGAATGCTATAATTTTCGCACTATTAAGTAAAAAGACTTGTTTTACATTTATTTTGATTTTTCAAAAGTTCAATCTACCAAACTGTTTAAAACAGATTTTAAAGTTTGTTTTGAAATTTTATTTGAATTATGGTTTTGTTAATTTGGCATTGATAAACCATGAAAAAAAAAAAGATTTGAAATATTTGGAATAAAAAAAAAATTGTATGCATGGATCCTGGGATTTGTTTATCAAATTGTGTCTAAATTTAAATGATTTATTTTATCAATAATGATAACAAGGATGAAAGTAACGATTATTGTGACGTCCATAAGGGGGTGCTACAATGGGAGACTAAGTAGGATAATTAAGTATCCGGTTATGTTTAAAAAAATTTATGCATTTATGAGAAAGATTAAGGTCACGTTTAAGAAAAGAGCATTAAGTAACAGCTCGAGACTAGGTCGTTATATTTTCAACTTATATCCATGTGATCTTTGATTTTAACTATATTAAAGAGATATATTATAGTCTCTTCAACATGTTCGTTAAGAATTAGATGTCCTATTCTATATTACAAAGAGCAAAAAAATTGGAGAAGAAAATCAAACAAATCAATAAGAATACACAAGATTTACAGTGATTCAACTATAACATCAGAGCTGCGTCAACTTTCAATCATCACAGAAATTGACCACGATGAAAAAGTGAAACACCCGTTATTTTAACGGGTATGATTTTGCAAAAATCATATGAATAAAATGTTACTTTAGCATTTTTTACTAAGTTTCTGAAGTAAATATTTTAAATCTACCTATCACTCATTTCTACCAACCTTGTCCCGCTGCATTAATACTTAATTAAGTAGCCTCAACTACTTACAGACATATAATTAATTCATTTCAACTATCAGGAGACATTGATATATTTTCTCAACCACCTTTTTAATGCTTTATCCATCTTCTTCTACAACTTGCCCCATTTGTCCCCTCAATTATGTTGACATTATTTGCTAAAAGTCTCCATGGGAGACATGATAATATTTTCTTTTAATACTCATTTAATTCTCTCTCACTTCTCAATTATTTTGATGCCTATTTATTCAACTATCATCACTCTCTTCTCTAGTTTCTCATTCTCTCCTTTCTCACTTCAATTTTCAACTAAAAACATAAGGTATAAAGCTCTCTTTGCAACCACGACAACTATAATTTCTAGCCACGTTTGAAGCCGTTTTAGAGTCAATACAAGCTTGATTTTTAACCCAAACTTTGGTGATTTTCAAAGGAGTTTTGAGGTAGGTTTTCTTTAATTCAAACTTAGTTTTTAGTATGTGTTTTCTCTATCTTTAATTTATAATTTTCGTGTTCAAAGTTCATGCAAATTTCTAACTATGTTAATATGCATATTTAAACATGTTTTCATCATTATTTGTAAGAAAGACTAGAGTTATGGTTTGATAATGATTTTGGTAGAAAACTCATAAGAATATGTTTATTTTGATTATATAATGCATGCTGTATATTTTAGAATGATTTTGAGATTTTGAACAAGGATAATATGCTTTGAGTTAAAGGAAAACTTAATATTTCATAAACCTTGTATTATGTTTATGAGCAGTAGCTCTTTCTTGAAATTCTGGGATTAGATAAAAATGAATTTTGTAAATTGGTTTACATATTTTAAAAGTAGACATCTTAAGCTTTCCAACGAGCTATCATGAGCATAAATTAGAGTTATATTTTATTTTCTACGAATTTTGCAATTCTCAGATTGGAAACTAGTAAACTTACTAGTGGCAGTATATGTAACGACCCAAAAAATTCAAACGTTAATAACTATGATTAATTGAGGGTTTTTCCCTCATGACTTAGCTAAGTACTTAAGAAAGTACAAGTTTAGCATTTATTAACACGTAAATTTAAAGGTCTTAATAGCCGTAAGACCTTAGAAATAATTAATGTTGTGAATGCACAAAA
>CAMOHE010059275.1:52133-67653 GCA_946598075.1 Artocarpus hirsutus
CCTCATGCTAATTTGGGGATTTGTACTGAGATTCATACCACTATAATTGTATCAATATTTAGATCTCTCGTCATATATAGCATGCGTGATTATGTCCATTTTCAGTCTCTTGGTAATTAACTAAGATGAAGGAATTCACGAGAGAAAATTTCTCACACCTCTCAGTATTCCACCTTCAGCCGTTATTTTAATTCATGATTTACATGTTGTCTTTATGTCATGGTAATAACTAGACTTCACAGTTTAATAACCCTAAGCTGATCTGGTGAGTTATATTGGGATTACAGTTGTATTAATCTTTAGATCTCTCGTCATATCATGTCGTGATCATCGTGCCTGATAGGATCTTGTACGCGGTGAGAAAACATCGCTTGCACTAGCATTATCATAATAAAATTAGAATCGATTGATTTATTCCCATTCAAACGAAACTCAAAATGAGGAAGAGTCATAACAAACGTGAATTGCATTTCAATTTTTTCCATCTCATCGGTCAAAAAGAGGCAAAGAAAAGTGCACAAAAAATGCAAGTAGGTGGAATAGTTGCATTGTTAGCTGGTGGAGTTGGAACATCGTATAAACTGACAATTTTGCAGAATATTAATCAATGGCTTGACTTGAGCATTTAGTCTTGAGTGTTTGGAAACAATAGTTTGAATCAATTAGCATTTTTTTTTACACTATAATACACTTTTTTTTATATATAATATTTAAAAATTTTACACTATAAAATTAAAATTTTTAATTTTTGACTCACCTTGTCAAACACGTTATTGAGTACTTTGGAGTCTGGAGTCCGAAGCACGCCCAACGGAAAAATATGGAACTTTCAGTTGTTGGAAATAAAGGGTCTTTATCTCTCAAGTCAGCCGAGACTTTTACAAGTCTTGATATGACTTCTAGGAAATTGATCGGAATGCGCAGGTACCTCCCTAATGAAAGAGAAAGCAGCTGCAAATTGTGTAACTAATTTGGAGCCTTCTTTTAGTGAAATTTTCTAAGGGTTATTATCATTACAGTACCAATATGTATATAAAAAAAAAAACATAACATTAGTATTTTGCGGTTTAAAAAAATATCAATATTATGTAGTTTTTAAATCTATCATTTGATACCTTGATTTGTATTTTTTATCATGAACTTTCTTTTTTTTTGCTTTTATTAATAAAACTCAAGTTAATTTTATAAAACTATAATAGAAAATCTAAACAAAAGATAGGAGAAAACTCATCAAAAGAAAGTCATATATGTAGATTTATTCATTTTTTTGTATTTTTTGTATTTTTTTTCTTTTACAGTTTTAACAAAATAATTTAGAGTTTATTAATAAAAAGTAAGTTGAAAATTTCACATTACAAAACATAGACTCAAGCTATCAAAGTTATATTTTTAAAAACTATGAGATACTGTTTTGATATTTTTACAAACAGTAGGATACCAATGTCATATTTCTCAAAGTACAAGTCATCAAAATGATGATAACCCAATTTTTAATTGTGGCATTTGATCAAAATTACATTAAAATGAAAAAAATAAAAAAAATAGATTTGAATTAAAACAAAACTCCATCAGTAGACTATTTTTCATGCCATGACGTAAAAATCTCAAGTTACTTTTACGTGATTATTATTGGAATTTTTTTTCAGTAATATTTCCCAAAAATGGCTAATGCAAGGCGGATGTTGCTTTTTGAAAAGTTTTGCTGAATGCAAGATGGATCATTCACATTATAACAGTACAAACACGATAAGGCCAAAACATAAAGACAACTCAATAAATAGAGCTGGACTTTGATGGTCGGCAGCTATTCCTACTCGAAATACAAGTTAAGTCCTCCTTAAAACCGAGATATACTTTTGTTTTGTTTTTTCAAAAGTCGTTCTAATTTGTTAGCAAGGTGCTCATTGACACATGATGGGTACTTTGTATTCTCAAGTATTTGTGCTTTTAATGCTTTTGGTTTACTCGAGATATGCCGGTGGTACTGGTTCCACTTCTTCAGATGTTGGAACTCCAGAAATTAAGCGCATAGAAGATGACAGACGAGCACTCCTCAGGATCAAGGAGCATCTTCACAGTGTCAACGACGGTGATGATCAGTACTTCTCCCTGAGAGGTAAGATCAGTCCTTCATTGCTTGAATTACGATACCTGACTCATTTAGACCTCAGCTATACTAACTTCACTTTGCATAATGATATGTACCCATGGGTCCAACGCTTCATCATCATCAGGAGCTGCTGGAGAGCCAAAGATAAGGTGCGTAGAAGCCGAGAGACAAGCACTCCTCAACATCAAGTACCTTCTTAAAGGAGTATCCAAGAACACCGATGATCCTCTTTCTTCTTGGGGGGATGAAGAGAATAATGGAGATTGCTGCAAGTGGCTCGGGATTCGGTGTTCCAACAAGTCCGGTAACGTGATCAGCCTCGATCTTTCTCCGTCAACTTTGGGCAATTATTTTACCTTAACGGGTACGATCAGTCCTTCATTGTTTGAGTTGCGAAACCTGACTCATTTGGACCTCAGTTATATTGATTTCAACGGAAGCCACTTCCCAAGTTCCATATGTTCCCTTAGCCAATTAAGATACCTCAATCTCTCAGACACTAACTTGATGGGAGATATTCCTCCTCAGGTAGCAAATCTTTCAAGCCTGGAGGTTCTTGATCTTGGCTATACTAATCCTTTAGTCCTTACAACCAAAGTTCTGGAATGTGCTTCTCATCTTTCTTCTCTGAAAATCCTTAACCTGGGGTTTACCAACCTGAGCAGAGTGACTGATTGGGTGCAGAGAGTTAACCAACTTTCTAGCCTAACACACCTGAACTTAGCTTACTCTAGTCTTCCAAATATCAGCAATCCTTCATCTCTTTCCTCTGTCAATTCGTCAACATCTCTTGCTTCCCTTGATCTTTGGGGAAATGATCTTTCTACTTCCATATACCCATGGCTGCGGAACTTTAGTAATAGCCTTGCTTATCTCGATCTCTCAAGTAACCGGCTAGAAGGTTCTATTCCAGAAGCTTTGAGCAAGATGACTGCCCTCACATACCTTGATCTCGGAGCCAATAAGTTAGAGGGCTCAATAACAGAAGCTTTTGGCAAGATAAGAGGCCTGACCTACCTTGGTCTCGTTGATAATTACTTAAGTGGCTCTATCCCAGAAATTTTTGAGAACATGAGTGCCCTTAAGATCCTTGGTCTTGGTGGCAATACGCTGCAAGGTCAAATCCCAACATCCATTTGGAACCAAAGTAAATTACGTGTATTGGATATGGCTCCAAATAATCTTAGTGGAAATCTCCCTCAAACTCCTTTCCAACTATTGAAACAACTAGAAATTTTGGATATTTCTGGAAACTCGTTGGGAGGTGTCATTTCTGAAGCTGGTTTTTCACATCTTTCC
The DNA here is from genome assembly GCA_946598075.1 of Artocarpus hirsutus. Taxonomy (NCBI): domain Eukaryota; kingdom Viridiplantae; phylum Streptophyta; class Magnoliopsida; order Rosales; family Moraceae; genus Artocarpus; species Artocarpus hirsutus. The sequence continues at coordinate 55,543 of CAMOHE010059275.1, forward strand.
AAGTTATATTATTTGGACCTGTCTTTCAACTCGTTTACTTTTGACATCAATTCCGATTGGGTTCCTCCTTTTCAGTTGCAATACATTCATCTGAGGTCATGCAAGTTGGGCCCCCAGTTCCCTAAATGGCTTCAAACTCAGAAGAGCTATAAATTTCTTGATATTTCTAACTCTGAAATCTCGGATACCATTCCTAATTGGCTTTGGTATTCGTCTACAGAGAAGGAAAAATATTTGAATCTTTCGAACAACAAAATCAAGGAAAAAATTGGAGACACATCATTAGAATTCCAAGCAAATCTATGGACTTCTATTGATCTGAGTTCAAACAACTTAGAAGGTCCAGTACCCTCCTTTTTGTTTAGAGCGACTGCTACACAACTAAGTCTTCAACAAAATAGATTTTCAAATCTTAATTTTTTGTGTAACGTCACTGGAGATCAGCACTTAAGCTATCTCGATGTTTCCTCTAATAAGTTATCAGGGGAACTTCCTGATTGTTGGTCGCATTTTAAAGAATTAAAGGTTCTTAATTTGAAAGAGAACAATTTATCAGGAAAAATTCCTAGCTCCATTGGCTCCTTGATTGTCATCGAACAATTGCTATTAGCAACGAATAAGTTTACTGGGGAGATACCTTCAACCTTGAGAAACTGCACGTACTTGTCACTTATTGATTTTGGAGAAAACAAGTTATCAGGGCCAATTCCGACATGGATGGGGGAAAATATACCTTCTCTTGTTATTCTCGTCCTGCGATCCAATCACTTTAACGGGAGCATACCTTTACATCTATGTCGTTTGGAACATCTTCAACTACTTGACTTATCGTTAAATAACATCTCAGGAAGGATACCAACGTGTTTTCATAATTTTGCTGCAATGAAATTAAGTGGGAGCAACGTTACATTGAACATGCCTAAATTGCCTACTTTTTATCTTATTTCTGCTAGCCCATCTGGAGGCGGAGTACAACAGGAAGGGACGGTATACATATTAACAGATATCAAAGAACAATTAGAATGGAAAAAAAAACAGAAGGAATTCAAAAGTATACAAATTGAATGGAAAGGAACACTGAAAGAAATCACAAGTACACTACCCCTCGTGAAAAGCATTGATCTGTCAAGCAATCAACTGATTGGGGAAATTCCAAGAGAGATATCTCAGCTTTATGGATTAATTTCTCTGAACTTGTCAAGAAATAACTTAAGTGGACAAATCCCTCCAGAGATTGGTTTGTTGAAATCCTTAGAAGTTCTTGATTTGTCTAGCAACCACCTTGTTGGTAAAATCCCTTCAAACCTCACTCAGATATATGGTCTAGGTGCGTTTGACTTGTCAAACAACAATTTGTCTGGAAAGATTCCAACGGGCACTCAACTCCAGAGTTTTCCCAATGCATACATGGGAAATCCTGAGCTCTGTCGAGACCCACTTCCGAAGAAATTATGTCCAGATGAAGAACATGAAAGTCCTGGTTCTCAAGCTATAGATGAAGAAGCTAATGAGCCAATAGAATGGGGATTTTACATTAGCATGACACTTGGATTCATAGTTGGATTTTGGGGAGTCTGCGGTGCATTAATCTTCCACAAGACTTTCAGATACTCATATTTCAAGCTCTTAAATGACGCCGGAGATTGGTTGTGCGTAATGGCTGCAATACACAAGGCCAAATTACACAGAATGATCAAAAGCTAAAAGGTTAGTACTTACTCTATCTTAGAAGTTTGAACAAAGTGATTTAGAAATACATTATTACTATATACTAATTCGATTTTGTGCTGCATTTTCTGCATTTGTTTGTGATTTTGCACCGCGTTACCCTTCAAAAGCGTCATCGCTTCCTTCCAAGTGGAGTGCAAGTTTCCTGCATGTATATCAATATATACAATTAGCGCTAAAGAGTGTGATAGTGGCAGTCGCGTTTATACTTCAAGTGTGCTACTTAATAGGGTACTTTCTTCTAGTAAATGAATTGTAATGTTATTTATGTATTCTGTTTACTATTTTTAAGTTGTAGTGGTCAAGATTTCAAATTTATTAGATTGAGCAGTATAGTATGTTGGTCCAAAATTGCGTTTTCCCATCCAATGTTCCATGAAGTAATGGTTCTCAAATACTAGAAAGGGAAAACTAAGAACGGGAAAAGCACTGTTTTGCAAACAGGATCAGTGGTTTCACTATTTTTCTTGTGAAAATGCTATAAGAGCCTCCACCAAATTTTTTTTTTATTATCAAAAAAATGGAAGCTTAAAGTGCCAAGAAGCTAACTGTGATTTAAAGAAAAAAAAAAATCTAAACCTGACTAATCTGTGAATGCGAACTGCATCAGGCTAGTGGTAAAAATGATACACAACTGTAAAAGAGAGCAATAAATTCGGTTCATCACATTGCTGATTAGTTTTCTTTTGGGTGAGATGGTAAAACAACTCCCATTTGGATCAATATTGTTATTTTTATAATATAAATCAGTATAGTTCAAAATTACAAACCTTTACTAAGCATGAATATAATTGGGTTTTTATTCCTGTCCAAATATGTGCCTTTGTGTTGCGTCCATACAAGTTTTAATAGGGTTATATACCAATTTTGAAGTTTAGTAATATGTGATTTTCCGAACATATAAATGTCATGTTTCCGAACCCACATTTTTGAGTGAAGTAAAAATTGAGGGATTAATATGATGTTTGACGATATGAGTTAGAATCAAAATTTTTGATTGCTGCAGTACAAACTCTTATATGCTACAGAATTAAGAAAAAGTGTACTATAATATAAAACTCTTACATATTATAATGTTTTTAACCAAAATTAATTCAAACCATTAGTTTTAACCAATACTCTCAAACGCCCTATAAATTGTCCATAGAACCCAAAAAATTGGGCGGAAAGAGAATTTAAAAAAAAATTGGGGACAATTCTAATGAAAAGGGGTGGATTTTGTTTTCTCATAAAAGAAGAATTTTCCAAGGATTCCTTATTCTCTCTCACTTCCACCCTCCCCACCCAACACCCTCATACCCTCTTATAATCATGTAATTTCTTCTTCTTCTTTTTTCTATCCTCATTCTCTCCGCTTTGTCTATTCTCATTTTCTCAGCCCTTTACTCTCCACTTCTTCTCTCGTTACTTTTTCTCTTCTTATTCTCTCTCATTATCACTCTACCCGACCTCAGCCACGCCCCGCCCCACCCCAACCTCAATCTTGAGCACAACCCTAACCGCTAACCGACCCTAACCCAACCACAACTGTGGCCCTAGCCCCCACCCTGACCCCGACCACTACCTCAATTAGTTTGACTCTGAGCTTTGCAATGTCAAAAGAACAAAATAATTGAATCAGTGTCATGTTTTTGCGATAGAAAGGATCAGCATATTAACAAAGCATTCAAGAGCCGGCAGACGAGACACAAGTAAAATTAATCAAGGGCACCATTCTGTTACGTTGAAGTTATAAGCAAGAATTTGCTCAGCAACCAAGTTTTTGAATACCTAGGACACAATTTCACAAAGTTACAAGATCTAAAGAAACTTTAATGTCCTAATCAATCTTTTTGTTAAAAGATAAACCAAAAGGAACCATATAGGGTCCTTCAACTGGTCTGGGCTTCTGAGTTTGAATGAAAAGCATAGAAATTGTATTTAACTTCTAGAAATCAGTGAGAATTTACCCCAAGTATTCTAAATGAAGAAAGCTCAATCATTTACAAACATGCCCCTGGAATACAAATTTTCAGAGATGCACCATTACCACCTCGCAAGATGCCAGATCACAAAAGCCACGGTTTTGGCACATTGCTAAGGCCTGCTTATGCGTGATGTGGAGATACTTTCTCGGCTACTAGCTTGATCTGTTCCACTCTCTCATCAACCAACTTCTGGAGCTGCTCTTCCTGACCTGCTTGATTTTCATCTACAATTTGAACATTTGAGTTGGTAGACTGTGATCGTAACATGACAAATGACATCTCATCGTCATATTCACTCAGCACTTGTATTACCTGCTTCCCAGCAGTACCAGAATCTTTCCCAATTATGTCTTCTTTCATACGGTTTGAAATAATTGCCACAGTCCTCCAGGAACTTATCAACAGGATCAAGGCCAAGAAAGATCAAAAACCTCCCAACACTGGAGAAACTGTTTCTTATTAATTTTCAGACTTTTTCAAACTTCCTCAACAGCTGATGCGGGTGGCATGAGGCGAGGGATCTGGGATTTCTTCAACACTTTTCCTTGCTTCAGATGTGAAATAGCTTCATCAACTGCTTGCTGGGTCGGTTCAAAAACAACAACCGTGGTATGTCGATGCAAGTGCGTACATGTTGCAAGTAATCCAATGGTTCTTCAATTGTCAGATCATAGACATCTTCAGAAATTGCAACACCATTGAGCACCTCGAGAAGGTATCTTCCATAGCCCTTTTGCTGGTAAGGGGGCAACACCAATGTCTGCCATTTGCCAAAATCCTCATGAAAATGCTAAAAGAAAAATACAAGATGCTACTAGCAAGTGCTTCCACGAAAATACAACTTTACTATGCAATGACAAGAAATATCTGAACCTGACTGATCCGCAAACAAGAACTGTCAGGATAATGGTAGAAACGATAGATGGCTGCAAAACCAAGCAATCAACTCTGCACATCCCCCTGCTCGTTGCTTTTCTTTTGGATCAGGAGATACAGCTCCCAACCGGAATCGGTTATGTCAATTGGACTGCTTCCTACAAAAAACAGTTTAAATCCTCTAAACTAAAGTTGATAGGACAAATTAAGAACTCAATGCCTACATTGGATTTGAGGGTAAAGAGTTAGATTACCATCAACAAGAAGAACAAGAGGAATTAAGCGACTGTAAAGGGGTCCAGCAGCTGTTTTTCCAATCATTATAGGCACAACCTGTGCAGCAGGATATTGCATGAGCTTTAGCACTCTATCTCAAGTCACTATTCACACGGATATGAAGAGAGATGAAATAAATAATCATTAATCATCAGACATGAAAATAGGAACTACGAGATATCTAAAAACTATCATCCTTGTCATAATTTCAAAACACAAAATTAAATTTCAAATCAGAACCTCCGACGTGTCCATTGGAGGTTTTTTGTGGCAAAACCTCACCACCAGAGACAATGGATCTGAAAAATAGATAAACGAAACAGATACCAAAGAGTAATTAAATAATTCTAGTTAAGAAAAGATTCTGTGAAACTCATAATTGTTGAGCCCTGTATGACAAAATGATGTAGCACCTGATAAAATCACTTTTGAGTTGAAAGGTTTGAAGGAACTCTTCTTTACTCTCAACAAGGGTATCAGCGAAAATATTCTGTAGAACAGGGATAATCAATCACCAGGTCCGTGGACATAGGAAATTATAGTAAAAGTTTAAAAGGAAAAGCTGATTCAGACCTTAAGAGCAGTCTTCAAGTCTGTGATCCCTTTGCCTCCCTAAGAACAGCTCCCAACAGCCACCAATGAAAGAAAGTGTCAGAGAAAGCTCGGAAAAACAGAGTTGTTAGTACTCAAACATTACCAACAAGATGAAAGTCTCAACTTACATTGGATGTGCTTTGGAATAAAATATCCGCATATGCATGGAACGATATACTGCTGACCCATACGGTAATCTGCAAACCACGCGCTCAAGATACTTTAAGATAAAAAAATAAAAAGTAAATAAAAAAAAAGTCGAACAACATTGTGATAGTGAAATGTTTGAGTTAACATATTCGAAAACCGCATACTTCCATAAATATGGAAAAAATAAAAAGAAAAAAGCTTCCATCTAAAACGCCTAAACCGTTACCTTCTGTCCCTGGTAACCATATATTTTTCCATCTTCCTCGAAGAAGCTATTCGAGTCAACCGGCTCAATGCAAAAACTACTAGAATCACCCACCTCCTCTTTTCTAGATACTACCAATGGAGCAAAATAATATCTCAATAAAATTACAAATACAGTACGATGTAAGAAGATTCATAAACTAAATAACAACCAATTGCAGAAAAGTAACGGACAATTAGTTTAGCGGCTTATCAATATTCTCCAAAAAAAAAATGCGGAGCAACGAACAACTCAATGCATTTTAGGAAAACGATAAAATCAGTAGAAATAAGTCGAGCTTTAAATTTCATTAAATTTATAACTTACAAATAACATAATGAAACAAGTCAATTGAAAGAAAAAAAAAACAAACAAACAAAAATCATTAAATGCGTATATAAATCCTTCATACCCAGATAAATTTGAATACAGTCTTTCGCCTCAACTCCAGGATCTGCCACCAAAAAGAAACAAAATCCAGACAAAATTAGGATTGTTAAGAAGAATAAAAAAGCAGTGACAACAAAAAAGAGGGAAAGAAAAAATAATGACCTGTAAAGCGAAATAGAAGATCAGTTTGCCAGTGATTTTGAGGAAATAAAATATGGGAAAATGAAATCGAAAAACTGGAGCTAATTCGAGTTACCACTTTTGGAGAAGCCGACACAGCGTCATTTCTTAGAATCGGCAACCAGATCAGCCGTGAGTTGCTGCTTTTGGCCCATCTTTTCAGAGAGCTGAATGTTAGGGTTTTTCCCGGGACCGGAAAAGCAAGGGAGACGGGCGGGAAATTGGACTGTATAAAAGTGGTGGGAAAATTAATTAGGGCTTTCTCTCTTAACATATATACATATGCACACGTATATTTGAAGAGAAGATTGCTATCTCGTGCGTTGCACGTGATATTGAGAATGGGTTGGTTTGGGTTGTGATTGGCTAGTTTGGGCTGGTTTTTTCGTGTCATTTTCAAGTAAAATTAGTAATAGCATATAAGTAAAATGTGGAGAATTTTCCTAAATGTTATCTTCCGAAACTTACCTTATATAAATGAACTATTTTTAAATATGACGTAACTTAAACATGTAACGTGAATAGTAGTATGACATCTTTTCAATAGATGCATGTTTGAATATTTTAAAAATAGGACATAATATGTAATTTTCTCTAAAAATAATATCTGTAAGTCTAATATTTATCCGTAAATTAATAAAATATAATGTTAAGAACATCAACTCTAATCTTAACTTTTATATTAATTTATGAGATGTTATTAATTCATCAATAGATACAATTTATTGATATGATGATATTTTAAACACCCATCAATAAAAAAAAGACAACTCATAAATTGATACACAAATTGGATTAGAGTTAATGCCTTTACATTTTTCTTTATAAAATAATTAGTAATGGCCTTATCATCCTTCATTACCTATTCTTTAAAATCAGTTATACATAAGTTTACAAAACTATCCATAAAAAAAAAAAAGAGTATATTTGGAGCGATATTATCTCCGATTCTCAATGACTATGGACTATAGGTGATCATTTTGCATGATTATAATTATATTTGTAAAAATGACACTGCATTTGCAAATTTACGAGAGAGAGAATAGAGTTGAAATACCCTAAAAAAAAATGCTAGATTTGAAATATTGCATTTTTTAAATATCCAAGGGATAAAAAAATTATATAGTTATTATTATAATGATATTCGTGGTTTCTACTACAAAATTGCATGTTATTTAATTTTTTATTTATATTATCTTTTGTTATATTTCAACATGACTTCTAAAATTTTATTATATGTTTAATTTTCCCCGTGTGCATTGCAAAATGTCAATTTTTGAGAAATTTTAATTTGTAGCAGAGTCCTATTAAGAATGTTGTACACTTTCCTAAGATATCATAAACATCAATGGGATTGAACTTTGTATCAAATTCATCTCTTGTCACTTTACCAGGTCAAACCATCGTGCAAAAAAGCTAATGCCCCGTTTGTTTCATATTAATCTCTTTCATAATGACTTGGTATCAATTATCCAAAGACCATTCGTAGAAATTAGTCTAGCACCCAGTAGACACTAGTCAAGTAAAGTGCCAATAGTTAGTAGTAACTCTATGAAACTAACGGAATGGCAGCAACTAGAGAAAACTATTTACACCGGTTTAAAAAGATTAATTAATTGTTGATAATGTCAATACATCGGTCGTGGAATTAGATTAGTAAGCTCAAAGATAATAAAGAAAGCGGAGGAAAAAAAACTTAGAAACTTAGAATTAAATAATCTAATTCTCATGTATTTTGGCTTAACAAATGGCATGCCATTTTAATAATCTATTTTTTAGTTCTTTAATTACATCTTCGCTGGAAGAAGCTAGAAAGACTTATTTACTATTCAACGGATTTTATTCTTTATACTTTTTTTATTTAAAAAAAAATATTAAAAGAATATGCATACATTGTATGCAAAGCTGCGAGAAGAAACACACAAAAATACACACATGTGACAGACATAATTCATCCATTTACATTGGTGTTTTTCTTGTTCCTCATCAGATATGACCTCATCCAGTCAATTTTTTCCTTCCTCAATTCTCACGTGTCCAACAAATTGTCTGCTCCTCAAATTCTTAACCGATTCGAGCCTGCCAAACCAACTTAAACTCAGCAAGCTCTTATTCTGAGCTGGCTCCCCAAAATAAATCCTTTCTCTAATCCAAATTATTATCCTTACACCAATTCAATACAGCCAACACCAACAGAGCAAGAACAAGATTACCCCTTATTTTCTTCCTGCTTCAGACAATCGCAGTTGACAAACTAAGAGGCATCAGAGAGCCAGATGTCGTGTGTTCCTTCTGTCCGAATTCCCCATCTCCATCTAATTCTTGGCCAATTAGCTCTACATTTCGATATAAATTTGCTAGCTAGACTAGAATCAACTTCCTCGTGAATAAGCATTGACATGCCTGTCAAATTTCTGCATCTATCCAAAATATAAGATATGAACGAAAGACTAGTTTCAATTTCATCAAACACCAAGTGAGCGGTCATCTCTTTCAAGCCATTCATCTCCACTTTACCCTCAAAGCCTTCTGGAACAGACCAAGGCTTCGTTTCCGACCTTGCTCCAGCCGACCATGCTCCGGCACCCAACTCGAGAGAACTCACGTTGGGGAAATAATTAAACAACATGTCAAGGCTTAACATTGGAGTAACCGGTTCACTACATTTTGGTATATCCACTCCAAGCATTTTAACGGCTTTACTTGATCCAAACATGCCCATCACCCTACAAAGATCGCACGCTGCAAGCTGGAGGCTAGTCAAAGAAGGAATATCTTTCACTTTAAATTCATATGCTTTCTCAAAGGTTAGGCAGAGATCAGACAAAGATGGAGTTTCAAGGACCAGAGATCTTGGTCTGATGCTTTCCAGTTTCAGTTGAACAAGGTTTGGGGCCAATATTGTTAGAGAAGTAGGAGCGTTCGAGACTGTCCAGTGACAGATCTTCAGGTACATAAGGTCAATATTTGGATCTTTAAGCCCTCCAACCCCAATCAAGTTAAGAACCTGGAGACCCGGAAAACAATCGCAAACTTTGTTTAGGTTCTCATCATCAAGCCTTATATATTCCAGGGTCAAAGTTGTGAGCTTAGGCATGAGTTTCAAGCCATCCACCGACAACCATGCATTTTTCACCTCTAGGTCAAGAAGATTATAGCCTGGACAAATACAAAACAAACGTCAAAACAGTCTCATCAATAACACAAATTTCATACTCGAATCACATAATTCCTCACTTGCCCATGAAAAACATAACATTACGCAAATACTGATATGGTAAACTTCGGCGTGATATAACGATCCTTGGCCCTTAAACAATATTTACTATGAAGAAGTGGGCAAAGGTTAAATGTTTGCAATAACTAAAAGCTAAATTTCGAGCGAGAGTTTATTAAGTTTGAATAGCATTATTTAACAGTTAATAAAATTACTATTATTTTTTCCCAATAAGCATTAAAATTGTCATAAAATCTTAAGCATTAAAGTATTTGTCCAATAAAAACTGCAATTAGGGAGATTCAAATGTGGGACTGCCCATGAAAATATAAACATCATTGGCTCTTAAACAACATTTACAACGAAGAAATGGGCAAAGGTTGAAATATTTTCGATAACCAAAAGCTATATTTCAAACGAGAGTTCATCAAGTTTGATTTGCATTACATAACAGTCTAGAAAATTACGAGTGTGATTTGCATTAGGATTTAAGTTAGTGATTTGAATTGTTATTCGAATTGACGTTTGGATATGCATTTAAGTTTTAATCTAAGCATGGAATAAAATTGAAATTTGTGTTTGAAAAGATAGTGAAAATAGTTTTTAATTTATTAATAAATCTAATAAAATCTTAATGTTAATGATCTTAAAAAATATACAATATGGATCTTGGTTTATTCCTCTCTTCGTTAAGAACATAGTGAAAAAAGAATCATCTCAATTGAATATCAACTGAAAAAGTTATGATTTTTTTTTCAAATATAGGAGAGAGAATTTTTTGTTTTTACTGTAGCAAAGATACCCAAGTATCAAAAGTTTAAGGAGATGAGAATTCTGAAAACTTAAATTCTTGATACTCAAATGATTCGAATTTTGGGAAAACAAACACAAATCTGAAAGATTCTTGATACTTGAATCTAAATTTAAATCTATTGAGTTTAAATAATGCCTGAATCAAACATACCCTCAATATTAAAACATTAGTCCAATTAAAAACTGCAATTTGGGGGATTCGAATGTGGTAACCTTATATTAATTTTGCATTTTCAAATAACGTTAAATTATTAAACACCATACCATCGAAAACTCTGCTCCAAGCAAAGAAAAAAACCCAAAAAAATGTCCCTCAACGTAAGTAAGTGCAAAATTGCAAAGCACATGCATTTTCCATCCAAAATTTAACATTTATCCTCAATTTGATCAAATTTGCCACTAAATTAAGGTTCCGGGGACAATTATCAAGATTAAAGGATCAACAACCAAATTATAAATTTCTGAGAGATCGATGAAAAACTCACAATAAGAAGAAATCAGAGCCAAAGCTTCGGATTGTCGCCAACTAGACTGACTCCAGAAATCGGAGATCGACAGCGATCGAAGCCCTCCGCCGATGACCGGAATCCACTCCTCCAAAAACCTGACGTCAGTCAGGTAGAGGTCGTCGCCGTCGTCTTCGACCTCGTCGTACGATCTTCTCCCTAGCGACTTCTCTACGCCGATAGAGATCGACTCGAGTCTTCTCGAATTCCGGACCAGGTTGTTGAACGCGGACTTGAAGGGATTGTCGTTTTGGGAGCGGTACTTGCGGTAACGAGAGGAGGTGCAGAGGTGGTTCAGCGACGAGACCTCGTACGACATCGCGTTTAGGGTTTTGGAGACGAGCCGGCAGCGAGCCAGGTCGGCGGAATCGGAGAGCCGATTCAGGACGTCGATGAGCAGAAATGGTGGGAGGTCCTCCATTGCTGAGACTTGAGAGAGAGAGAGAGAGCGAGCCAGCCATGAAGTCGAAACTATAAGGGCTATTGTTTGTTGGTTGACCTTTGGCCAGAATCCTGTGGAGCAGGCGAGGAGTTAGATGGTCCCACACACTCGTCGATGATGTGGCACGTGTCAAGCTAATCAAACTTACGGAATGTTTGACTTTGACATGTCGGTTTAAAAAAAAAATTGTTTTCAGGTAGTAGAGTTTCGTAAGGAGTAATTTTTTTAACTATATATTATTGTAACCTATAATAACTTTATACTATTATTAAACTGTTTAAACTAATGTGTAAAATATAGATTTTACACTATTGTCTTATAAACTTATTATATATTTGTAATCTGTTCTCAAAATTTTTAATTTTGCAACGTTGCATCTCCATCTTAAAAAGTTAAAGTAAATTAGGCTTCAATTCATAGAGTCCACTGATCCATTTAACTATTGAGTTGAGTGAAAGATAAGAGAAAATGGACTCGTTTGTTATTCTTACTAGTAAGAACCTAACGGAAGATCCATCTGGAACTACTGCTGGATATACTTTCCGATCAACTACTATTGGCGCTTGCTCTGGTATGGTCTTGTATACGGATCTGGTTGATTAATAAAACTGTATTCTTGTATATTTAAAAAGTAATGGCAACTTTATGCACTCTATTAAATAAACATAAGAATAAGTTTTATTGCTGCCAGTAGCACTTAGACATGTTAAAACGGGCCGGGCCTAGTG
>CAMOHE010059282.1:9168-39228 GCA_946598075.1 Artocarpus hirsutus
ACATTTTCAACACATTTATATTTCTGACCTCCATGAAATTAAAAATTAGAAACTTAACATTCACATAAAATTTGAGAACCAAAATTGGCAGGAACATAGATAACATATATACTTATCACCATGATTTTTCTTTAGTCATAAAAATTTCATTTAGTAATTTAAATAAATCACATAACATTCAACATGAAATCTGTCAGCATTGGTAAGGCAAAGAACACATTTTTAATTCTAGTCCATATATCACATTTTCATCCTATAGAAAAATCTACAAAAATTTACTCATATAATAAACATATAAAATTACAATATACTCAAAAATTAGCTTCAAATAAATTCAACACAGCTCAATTCATTCTTTAGAAGGCAGAGGCCAAAAATACACTCTATGTGCAAATAGTGAGTTCTATGCAATTATCATTTTCCAATAATTAAAATAAAATTATTATGACCCTAAAATTCATATGATCACATATTAACATATAATTATAGTAATACAAAAATTCTCAATACTAAATAAAATTATTTTAATCATACAAAAATATCACATAATAGTCTCACGACTTTACAGTTTAAGAGTCACATAACCTAGGCTTAATAAAAATTCTATAACACATGAAATATTCACCATATTACCACCAAAATTTCCAGTTTAATACATAACATATATATAAACATCTTCACCAAATTTCGTGCAAAACAACATTCATTTGCATTAAAAACAATACCCATACATATGTGCAACATGATTGATCTGCAATAAATTACTGTGAGTGATGGAGAGAAGAAAATTCATAACTTTTTATAGAAAAATCAAAATAACGTGAAACTTGGAGGAAAATCACATAACACATGCATAATTAACATATAAAAATTTCAAAGCAAGATGACATTCTTAGACAGAGATATAGCAATTGGTTTAAAGAGAGAAAAATTTCAGAAATGCTGAAAAAATAACCCTTACCTTAAAACGAATTCTTCTTGAAACTCCTTGAATTATCGCCAAAGAAATTTCAATATTTTAACAAATAATAGCAGGGGAAATTTGAGAGGATGAATAAGGAGAAAGAAACGTGATTGGAAGAGAGAAAATGAGAGAGAGAAATCGAGAGAGAGAGAGAGAGAGCACGAAAAGAAAGAATTTGTCTGAGAGAAATTTTTGCTATGGTGAAAAATGAAATTCAAAAATAAGGAAAACTTATCCTCTTTATACAAATCAGAATTTTTTTTTTTATTAAAGTCAGAGCAAAAATTTGTGGGGAAAGGAGAAGATTGAGGGAGAGTCAATGATTTTGTCGCATTTACCATATTCTGTTTTTTTTTTTGTAAATTGGGAAAACTTATCCATTAATTCAATTTAATCAAAATTCAATTGCTTCATTACCAAAATTAAACAAATCATCCCATAATTATGTTAATTATTCAAAATAAATTATCCTTATCACAAATTCAACCTTATTACAATTTTTGTGAAATTTCTGCTGACTGCTTATCAGCTGTCATCGGCCTGCCGATCTCTATCTTCGGCCTGCTGATCTCTGAAGTCCGGCCTACCGATGATATACCATCGGCTTGCCGTTCTGAGGAAATCATTTTGGCCTGTCGAACTGAATGGTCCGGCCTGCCGATCTGCCTTAACACTCAAAAATCATTCATAACATTTAATTATCAATAAAAATATGATTAAACATATAACATTAATGACATGAACATTTGAGCACATCAATTCCACGTGAGCATCACATGTCATAACACTTAGAATAAAATGGTTAGCACCATCTATCATATATCATAACACATATCATAAATATAACATTTAACGTTGTTATTTTCATAACATAATCCGTTACATAAAATTAGGCGGGCGTTACACATAGTACCCTAAAGAGTAAAATGTTGTAATAAGTTTTTGGAGACATTCATCAATAAAGAGTTTATTTATTATTCATGTATCAAATGTTCTCCTCTTTATGTTCATTTCTGCTGAATATATAATCAGCAAACAAAAGTCTAAGACTGTCAGTCTAAACTCTTAAAAATCATGCATATGATTGATAGATTATGTAGAAGACAAGAATCTTAAAGATGATGGTCTAAATCATAAGATCCATAATCAAGGAAATAAAATTGGGTACTTTATTCACGCTAAGATTATTATGTTGTCTACATCTATAACAGGAGATGGTTTGCCTTGGTCATCAGATTGGGACTCTGTGAGTTCAAACATTGGTACATTGTCATCGATGACAATGTATTAGATCAGGACAAAAGGTTAAATTGATTCGGTAAATAATTCTCTTTTTCAAATCAATTCACTTTAGACAATCATATGTGTAGTGTCTTAATCCTAAAATGACTAATGGGCCCATATTCTTGGCTTATATCTTTTGATGTACCAAAAGGTAACATCTTGATTTAATGATGGTATGCATATTGGTACGTTGGAGACATGACTCTTAATTCATATAGACTCCTTATTCATAAATATAGAATACATAGCTCTTTTGTAGAGTTAATGATATTCTCTTGTATGTATTATCCTGTAATTGAAAGATTGAAGTGCTCAACCATTTAGATACATAGGTGCATTTCATGCGTTTTTACTCTAAAGTTGATCCAAACTCGAATTTTGAGGCATAATCTGATAAGGTTTAACCCCCAAATCTCAACACTATAAATAAGGGGTGAGTTTTCTTTGTTATTCAGATCACTTAAGAAGCATATAGTGAGTACTTTAGTTATAAAAACTCTAAAACTCCCTGAAAGCTATTGTTTAACATCAAGAATCTTAGCTCTAGGTTTTCTCAATTGGTTGGAAGGAGAGTCACTAGAGGACAAGCTATACGATACACTCCAATCATGGATAAATAATAGCAAGGAAGACCAGTTAGTTAAGGCTCTTTTGGAATATTCTTCTCTTCACTAACATTTGTCATTAATTTATGTATTTAGTATGTCAAGCTTATGATTTCGAAAATACTTTGATTTAAAATTTTTAAAATTCTACAGCATATTGTTTTCCAACAATTGGCATTAGAGCCTGGTTTTAACATTGATTTTACAAGTTTGTCATCATGCTATATATATGAATTATGTGATCTTATTCTCTCCTATGGTTGAACTTAATTTTTTAGAGAGTTGGCATGCTAGGGTTTCTATATAATTAAATATTATGTGGTGAATGTTTACTAATTAATTATGGTTGATTAAATTTATATTTTTATTATTTTATTTATTAATTAATGCTTGTCGGTTATGGTTCCTTCGATGTTAAAATGTGTATTTAGGTTTTTCATGTAATTAGATGGCGGTCTATCATCACCGTCTAGGATTTATTATTTTAATTTTAATTTGTAAACTTTGTATTAAAATAATTATTTGAAGTGAAGACGGATCTAGAAGATGGAGATGATTAGAGTTCTATATTTCTATGTTCATAGATTTTTATCTGTTCAAGTTGTTGAAATAAAATTAAAAAAAAAAACTACTTTCTACATTATTTCAAAAAACACTGGCTCAGCATCAATTGGTAGGCCAAACTTTTTGGGTCATCAGGCCGATCTAAAAGTTCGGTAGGCTAGAACTAGGGCAGAATAGTTTTCGAAAAAATGTGTGTTTTTTAGTGTAGTTTTTGACTTTGTTTTTGAGACAATTTTGAGAAACATGAAATTTTATGATGACTAGAAAAAATAACTTTTTGATCTATGTGAGATTGAAGAATAGAAGACGGATTTCACATGAAGAAGGATACAACAAGAAGATGCAAGATGAAGAATCGATAATATGTTTCGATTGGTTTTTTGTAACCTTTTTTTTTCTCTAGGATAGAACCATAATCTTATTGCAATTTATTATTTTGCTTATTGCTTTGTATATTGCTTTGCTTGTTTGCATTATAATATAATTTACCATGTATGTTGATAACATGCAATGTAGAATTGGGAGTGCTGCTCATTAAAAATTGTTCATGCATGTTAACATAAAACCTTGACTTTTAAAATATTGAGTGGGAAAATTTTTTCAAAGAGAGAACCTAAGGCCTCCATCGTTGGTCTATAGGTAGCACATAATGGTTTCAACCCTTAGGAAGGGATTTTATCATGTACCAAGTTGGATCTTCAAAGGGATAATTTATTTTAGCATAATTTATTGTTGTATACCCCTAGATGGTGATTATAAATCATGGATAAAATAGTTGAAACGATGATTATACACTTAAAATTAATTTAGTTATTAACCTCCCCTAGGAGCTCTGTTAATGAAATTAATAGCCAAAGAAAACGATTACTAGTATACGCTACATCATACAGATCTTGGATAGCATATATTAATTGGAAGCGATTCATGTTCGTAATTAAATTCGGCAAGTCTCCCCTAGGCGGCTTGTTGGATTTTGAGTTAGGAATTGTAGTTGTAAGGTTGCGATATTTTCAAGGTTTTCACGTATAAACACAATTGTATGCTTACTTATTTGCGTTATCTTATTAAACTATTATGGAATGTTTGCTTATATTTGGTATAGGAATTTTTATTGTCGATTCAAATGTCTAAAAATACTTTATCATCTATACTCGATAAGAACATGTTAACTGACAAGAATTATAATGATTGGAAAAGGAATCAAAATATCATCCTTTCTTTTGAGAAATTAAAATTTGTGCTAATAACACTGTGTCCTCCTAAACCTACCGGGGATTCCACAAATGAGCAAATCTAAGCGTATGATCGCTAGAAAAATGCTAACGTACAGGCCTGCTGTTACATTATGGCTAGCATGAATGGCTTAATATCATCCTTTCTTTTGCGAAATTAAAATTTGTGCTAATAACACTATGTCCTCCTAAACCTACTGGGGATTCCATAAATGAGCAAATCTAATTGTATGATCGCTAGAAAGATGCTAACGTTCAAGCCCGCTATTACATTATGGCTAGCATGAATGGCTTAACATGAGGATTATGAGATTGCTACGCAGATCTTGGATAATCTAAAAGGCATGTTTTGAGGCTAAGCCTTAATGAAACTACAAAGGGCTCTTCAAAAACTCTTAAACTACAAACAAAGACCAGGGACTCCTATGAAAGAGCATATGATGTTGTTGGTCATGGGTTACCTTGTTGAGGCTCAAACCCATGGACCTGAAATCGATTCTGAGTCACAAATAACTATGGTCTTTGAGGCTTTATCTAAGGAGTTCATCGTATTTAGAGCTTCATATAATTTGAGCAATAGACAAGATGTGACCCTGATTGAGCTAACGAAGTAGTTACAGAAGTTCAAAAATTGGATTAGAGAAACTCTTGTTGGTGGTGAGGCTAACTTGGCGGTTGTGTCTCATTCCAATCTTAACCCAAGGAATGAAAAGAAGCAGAGAGCTAAGAATAGGAAGTCTTCTATCTTGGCAAAAGGTAAGGACAAGATGAAGAAAAAGAAGAACCTAGAGAAGGTCAAGTGCTTTTTCTGTAAGAGAGTTGGGCACATCAAGAAGAATTACAAAGACTTCCTTTCTTAAGGAGGTAAGTGCAAAATTTTAGCTATTGAGAGTTGTTTAGTTAAGGAATCAAGTGACACTTGGGTCATAGATTCTAGAGCGACTAATCATATTTATGTTTCTCTATAGCAGTTCAAGGAAACAATAAGCCTGTTGTATAAGCACTTCACATTACGAATGGGCAAGATCTTTGGTGTTGGCTAAAGCAGTAGGAGAGGTCCATCTTTATTTTGATAATTATAAGATTTTAGTTTTAAAATATTGTTTTTATGCTCCTACACTCAAAAGGAATTTAATATCTATAGCTTGTTTATTTAAAGACTCTTATTCAATATCTTTTAATAATAAAATGGTGATTTATAAAAACAAATCCTTTATCTATGATGAATGGATGCAAAACAATCTATATTTTATCAAACCTAAGGTGGATTCACTACCGAACTTATAACTCTAAAAGACTTAAATTTTTTCATTTTAATAAGACTTATCTTTGGCATTTGCGATTAGGTCATATTAACCTAAATAAGATTCAAAGGTTGGTAAGGGATGGACCTTTAAGTCACTTAGAGTTGGAATTCATACCACAATATGAATCTTGTTTGGAGGGCAAAATGACCAAAAGACCTTTTAGGTCTAAGGGCAATAGGTCTAAGGGTAATAGGGTCAAAGGGGTTCTAGAACTTGTGCATAGTGATCTAGTGGTCCCATGAACATCAAGACACATGGAGGGTATGAGTACTTTATCATGTTATTAATGATTACTCAAGATATGTGTGTGTCTACCTAATGCATCATAAAAGTGAAATATTTGACAAGTTTAGGGAGTTTTGGGCTGAAGTGAAGAAGCAATTAGGTAAATCCAAAAAGACACTTCAATCCATCGAGGTAAAGAATACCTCTCCGATGAGTTCTTAGGACACTTATTAGAGAATAGGGTCTTATCCCATTTGACTGCGCTGAGCACTCCGCAGTAGAATAGTGTAGCTGAAAGAAGAAATAGGACTTTATTGGACATGGTAAGGACCATAATGAGTTATTCAACTTTATCTTTAGCCTTTGGGATATGCACTACAAATTGCATGTTATCTTTTAAACAATGTGCCTTCAAAGTTGGTTCCAAAAACTCCTCACGAGTTGTGGACAAGTAAGAAGACATCCTTAAACCATATTCGTATATAAGGATGTTCGGCTCATGTCCTATACAAGGAGGCAAACAAGTTGTAAGCATGTTCAGAAGTTTGGGTGTTTGTAGAATATCCAAAAGGGACTAAAGGGAGTTTTCTATAACCCGAAAGAAATTAAAGTCATGGTTTGAATGAGTGCAACACTCCTTGAGGAAAGTTACATGAACGACTTTAAGTCTCATAGTAAAATGGTACTCGAGAAGTTAGCGAGTGATTCAATCGCTCTGGGGTTTTAGTTGAAACTAATCTAATGAATGTAAAAAAACCAACTAAACAACAACATAAAGGCTTCGGCATAGTGGGAAGAGCATCAATCCAAGAAGTATACGTTCAATGGTGAAACTTACTTGACTGAACTGGTTAAACATGATAGGGATCCTTACACTTATATAGAGGCTATGGAGAATGTTGATTTAAAGCTTTGGATAGAAGTTATGAACACTAAGATGAAGTCTATGTAGACTAATCAAGCCTGAGAGCTTGTAGATCTTCCTAAAGGGGTAAAACCCATAAGTATAAGTGGATCTACAAGAGAAAGGGAGGGGTAGATGGGACATTCAAAACCTATAAGGCTAGGCTGGTAGCAAAGGGATACCCGTAAAAAGAAGGAATCAATAACGAGCAAACCTTTTTGCGTACAGCTATGCTTAAGTCCATTCGTATTCTCTTGTCCATAACTATCACTCTCGACTATGAGATTTGGCATATGGATGCCAAGACGACCTTTCTAAATGGCTATCTTGATGTGTCCATATATATGGTATAGCCATATGGGTTCAAGGCTAAGGGTCAAGTGAGCAAGGTCTGTAAGTTGCTAAAGTTAATTTATGGACTTAAATAGGCTTCCTATTCTTGGAACATAAGATGTGATCAGGTGATCAAGACTTATGGGTTCGAACAAAACGTGGACGAATAATGTGCCTATAAAAACATTAAGAATAGGAAGGTGGTTTTTCTATTACTCTATGTAGATAATATTCTGATAATTGGCAATGACATTAAGACATTATTATCGGTCAAATTATGGTAAGACATTATCATCGGTCAAATTATGGTTAACCAAGCAGTTTGTCATGAAGTACTTGGGTGAAGCTAATTATGTTCTGGTGTCCAAATCTTTTGAGATAGGAAGAACAAAATGATAGCTTTATCCCAAGTGGCACACATAGATAAAATTCTCAAGAAGTATGCAATGCAAAATTCCAAAAAAGGTAGGTAACTATCTTAGTCTGAAATTACTTTTTGTAGGAAATCTCCAATGAAGAAAGAGAACACATAAATAAGGTGCCTTATGCTATGGCAATAGGTCATCTTATGTATGCGATACTTTGCATACGATTGGACATTTGTTACACAGTTAGGATAGTAAGTTGATTTCAGTTGGATCTAGGATCGAATCATTAATCTTTTGAGATAGGAAGAACAAAATGATAGCTTTATCCCAAGTGGCACACGTAAATAAAATTCTCAAGAAGTATGCAATGCAAAATTCCAAAAAAGGTAGGCAACTATCTTAGTCTAAAATTACTTTTTGTAGGAAAGTCTCCAATGAAGAAAGAGAACACATAAATAAGGTGCCTTATGCTATGGCAATAGGTCATCTTATGTATGCGATGCTTTGCATATGATTGGACATTTGTTACATGGTTAGGATAGTAAGTTGATTTTAGTTGGATCTAGGACCGAATCATTGGATTACAATCAAGCATATTTTCAAGTGCCTAAGAAGGACTAGAGGCTATATGCTAGTGTATTTGGGTGATGATCTAACACCTCTGAAAACATAGATTCAAATTTCCAATCTTGTTTGGATTTTAGAAAATCGATTTTTGGTTTTATGTTTACATTAGGAAGAGGCAACATTGTTTAGATAAGTGTCAAGCAAGATGGCACTTTGGATTCAACGATGGCGGCTGAGTATATGGTAGCTAGTGATGCTTCGAAAGAAACAGTGTGACTCCATAAGTTTCTTAGGGATCTTGAGATAGTCCTTGGTATGGATAAGGTGGCATCGCCATCTTGTTATCACACTGCAGCAATAGCTAATGCTAAGGAACCAAGATTTCATAAGAAGAGTAAACATATTCATCGAAAGTATTATATGATAAAGGACTTTGTTAAGATAGGGCATGTTACAGTATGCAAGATTGCAACTGATTACAATATAGCAGATCCTTTTATGAAGACACTAACTATGAGAGTTTTTGAGAAGCATGTAGAGGCTATAGAGATGCAAGATATGTCATATTTACTTATTTAGTGAAAGTAAGAGATTGTTAGACATACTGCCCTAAGGTGTAAAATGTTTAATAAGTTTTTGGAGACATTTTATCAATAAAGAGTTTATTTATTATTCATAAACTAAATGTTGTCCTCTTTATGTTCATTTATGTTGAATGTATGATAAGCAAACAAAAGTCTAAGACTGTCAGTCTAAACCTGTAAGAATCAAGTATATGATGGATAGATCATACAAAAGACATGAATCTTAAAGGTAATGGTCTAAATCATAAGATCTGCAATCGATAGAATAAAGTTAGGCACTTTATTCATACTAAGATTATTATGTTGTCTACATCCTTAACGGGAGAGGGCTTGTCTTGGTGATCGAAGTGGGACTTTGTGAGTAGAAATATTGGTATATTGTTGTAGGTCACGATATATTGGTTCGAGACAAAAAATTGAATTGAGTTGATTAATAATTTTGTTTGTTCAAATCAATTCACTTTAGATAATCATATATGTTGTGTCTTAATATTGAAATGACTAATGGGCCCGTATTCTTGACTTATGTCCTTTGATGTACCAAAGGGGTGACATCCTAATTTAATGATGGTACATGTACTAGTATGTTGGAAGCATGACACTTGATTCAAGTAGACTCGTTATTCATAAATATGGAATCTATAGCTATTTTGTAGAGTTAATGATGTTATCTTATATGCATTATCCTATAATAGGAAGACTGAAGTGCCTAACCATTGGGATACATAGGTGTAATCGAATGGTATACTATCTATGGATAGTAAGTATTCCAATGGTATGAAAATAGAATGCAAGATAGAAATAATCAGAGAGGTAAAATAGAATTTATTCTTAAGCCGATTATAAATACCCTATGGAGATGTGATATATTATGATATGTCATGGATGGTTAGCTTATTGAAGCTTTGTATTTTTAAATAGTTCGAGAATGCAGTTCTAAGCTTTTAGTGGAGTAGCATTAGAGTTGATAGTTAGAAAATATATATCTAAGATATTGTATTTTATAATTATAGGAGCATGATTTATATATGTCTATCGGGTCCCCTTTGCTAGCTCATAATAAATTCTGCAACGATACCGATTGTTTTTCTTACATATTGGTAACTTATGTTAAATTATTAGATTTGCTAAAATTTGAATTAATTGGATTAAATAATTCATGTTAGTTTATCAGTTGAATTAATCTTTGTGAATTAATTCAAGATAAACATGTTGATTATTTGGATAATATTTTATTTATATGAGTTTATTTATATATGACTATTTCAATCAAATAACTTTCCTATTTGGTTTTTTGAATTAAAATTGAAAATTTATAAAGGATACTCGGGTTAAATAAGATAAGATTTATCTAATTGATTGAGATTGGATCAATCAGATCAACTTGAGGAGTTTGAATTTGGTTCAAACTCTAGATTGCAACCGCGCGGTGAACCGTGATGTACATGGTGCAATCGACCGTGGCAGTTAGATCAGATATGCATTTCACATGTTTTTACTCTAAAGTTAATCCAAACTCAAATTTTTAGCCTAATTTGATAAGGTTTAACTCTAGATCCAACCACTATAAATAAGAGGCGAGTTTTCTTTATTATTTAGATTACTTGAGAAGTATATAGTGAGTACTCTAGTAAGAGAAACTCTAAAACTCTCTAAGAGCTATTGCTCAACATCAAGAACCTTAGTTCTAGGTTTTCTCAAGTGGTTAGAAGGAGAGTCATCGTGAAAAGCTACATGACGTGTGACCACTCGCACTTCGATCATAGATAGAGAATAATATGGAAAAGCAGTAAGTTTAGGCTCTTCTAGAATATTCTTCTCTCCAGAGATTCTTGCCACTTTTGGTATACAAAAGAAGTTCGTACGATTTGTCATTAATTTATATATTTAGCATGTCAAAATAGTGATGTAGAAAATACTCTGATTTAAAATTTTTAAAATTCTACAGCGTACTATTTTCTAACAATGCCAACACTATCTATGGAGCCACCCTCATTAAATCTAGATAAGGGTATTAGTTACCATCTTCTAGCTTGTTGATAGCTAAGGGACGTAGGGCTACACGTCATACACTTGTTGTGGTAAAAATTGAGTAGATTGATGCTCCCCTCATGGATATCCTTCATAGTAGGCCACTAGGAGAATGTAATGTGCACATCACAATTGACACCTATTATGATGACTCTAAAGTTGTGAGAGACAAAATAGAGGAAATCAACCAATTGGTTGTTAAGGATTTCCTCTAAATATTAGCAATTTTTTAAGGTACTCTAAACTAGAGGTGCTTCTGGATTGGATTACATGAATTAGAGGTCAATCAGTAATCTAATCCATACATTTTATATTAGGAAATTCTCAATTCAAAACTAATCTATAAACTCCCCAATTCAATCTAATCCAACCCAAAATTCACAAATTTTATGGATTGAATTTTATAGATTGAGTCTTTAAATTTATTAAAAACTAAGCAATTAAAATTAACATAGCATAACATAACATAATTTAATAAAATCTAACATATTATAATTTAACAGAACGCAAGCCTTTGATAATAAACTAAATTGTAGCATTACAAAATATTAAAATTAACAAATTTAAACAACTTTAGAAATGCATAAATATCATAAGTTAATAACTTTGGTCTTTGTAATTAGGCTAAGTTTCTTTTTTAAGTATATAAAAGTTTAGACTTCCTACCATAAAAGTATAGTTTTCTATATTTATTATTATTATTTTGTGTGTATTTATGTATATGCATATATAATTAAACAATATATAGCTTAGATTCATGAATTACACAAATTAAGAGATGCTCAATCTGTAATTTAATTCGTATATGTCAGATTGGGAAAATCCTAATCCAAAACTAGTTCATATTTTTTATAATTCAATCTAATCCATAGGATTGGATTAGATTGAACAAATTGATCGATTCCATAAACACCCTTACTCTAAACAATGCATGAACTTCGCCATCATTTTTACAATTCATATGCCTTATGACATGTCCCACATCTCTAATGTGCTCCTATACTTGACTGCTGAGGAAATTGATTAGTTTGTTAACTTTATTCAAATGACTGTGACATGTGTAATGATTAGTTTGTCGCATGTGTGCCAGAGGAACTAAGCTCTCAACCAAATTGGATTAATATATTCCATGCTTACTTCTTTTGTATCGGGCCAAGCGGAGATTGGGCTTGAAGAACGAGCAAAGAACCTTTGTGAGTTTTTCAATAGCATAATAGCCAACTGAGTTTGTTTCACGCCGTATAATAGTGAGGGTCATTAAATATTGATCCTTATTGACCCAAGTTAGCATGGTTGGATCTACTTGGCCATGAAGTACGTTCAGACTTTCTTGAAATTTTCAAGAAAAAAATATGTTTTTTTCTCCTTAGAAATAAATAATTTTGAGTGTTTTAAACTAACTTGATCTTACTTACTTAGACAATTGTCATCTTAATATTCTATTTTTTATCCTGAAAAATATTCTTTTATTACAAGATTAGAAACAAAAAATTATAGAAATTATGACCAAATTTTAAACTCAAAAAAATGCATATAAATATTTTAAATAAAATGTTCTAAAAATTTTTAAAATAAGAATAAAAAACTCTCTTGTGAGATCATGTAGGCTATGGTGTGACAGGAGCATTGGCTACAGTGGTCGAGCTTAGAAGTTTAGGGGAAGGGTGAGGCTGCAATGGTGAGGACGACGATGGCAAGGGTAAGTCGAGTCCATGACGAGCTAGGGTGAGGGTAAGGGTGAGGGTAGAGGTGAGGGCAAGGGCATGATGAGCAAGGCCATGATCGATGAAGGAGCGACTCGGTTGGAGGTAGGGGGTGATGGAGGAGAGGGTGGGTAGGGTGGATGACAGGGAGGGTAGTTTTCTTTTTTTTTTTTGTAAAGGCGAAATTAGTGGTTGTGATTTGGTGTTTTGAATAAAATGGCTTAATACGTTAGATTTTAAGTTGAATATACTGCTTCTAGGTAGGAATAAGTCTTTCGGTTTTAGTAGGTTCTAGACCAAGCATAGTAATGGGGTCCTTCTAGTGATTTCTTTAGGTGGTCGTGTCCATGGTGAAGAAAGAAGGTAAATCTTTCATCAAAAATAACAGAGTTAAGTCTAAGGATTGTCAATGTAATTAATTTTGGTCAAATGGTATCTTCATTATTTTGACAAAACATAGGCGGTATTAGCTTAATTAATTGTCACGCACATAAACGGGGCTGTGACTAAGTAGGATTAAAGTTAAATAAACATGATTTAGCATAAGAAAATATAGTTATTAAACTCTTTTAAAGTAAATATTAACATATATTGCTCTCGAGACTTTAAATTATAAATGATAATAGTCCAAACAACATTTTATTCAAAAGAATGCAACTCAAGGGCAGTGTTGATGGCTAAAGTTACTACACATGTACAATGTACTGAAAAATTAAATAGCCTAAAATGGCAAAGCCTAACCATCTTGAACTTCAAAATTTTTAGCAACTGCAACCTTCATATGTCTACAATCTATCTGCAATCTCTGGGGGAAAAGACATTTTAAAACGGATGAGCCAAATGCCCAGTATGTTATAATTACAAGTTGAAGTTTAAAATGAGTAATTGTAAAACCAAAAATTTAAATGACAAACCATTTTAATAGAACATCCATTTTCATCCTTGTAATAGAAAAAGAAATATTCACTGATGCGCTCATCAAAATGCTGAACATATAATTTGTCAATAATTAAAATAATTAATTATGTACTTTTGAGAAGCCTAGTTTTTAGGACCTGCCTTTTAGGACAGCCTCAAAGTGACTTGAACTCTAAAGGCTTTATAAATAAAAAACAACTATCTAATAGATAAACCCTATAGTATTTGAAGTCCCATTTAAAACAAAATATAACAGTGAAAGCAAGAACCGAGTAATATTTTATCTTTTGCAACTTGTTTGAAGAACTCATTTTTAAAATATTGCACAATATAAGAAAAACAATTCTTAAAAAAACAATTTAAGAATAATTTTAGGCCAACCACTTTAACAACATGGCTCACAATGAAGGGGAAGAAATCCTATAGATTTCAGGTAAAATTAAGAGGGAGAAGTAAACATAAAGGCTTCGTTTGGTTTCATTTTCAAAATTTTTGGAATTTTCAAGGCAAAAATTTTGAAGAACTTTCTCAGCACAATTTTTAAAAAATTTCTAATTTTTAAAACAAAAATATTTTCACTTATTTTAAAAACAATACCAAACGGCCTCAAAAATCTTCTTTCTCTTAAAGAAAAAAGTCAAAATAAGAGAATAAACTAAAATAGAGTTCTTTGTAATAAATCAAAACTCAGAATCTCAATTGCAATAGGCATAAGAGAAAGGCAATTCAATATCAACAATTTTGCATTGTGAGGCAATAATAGGACGGTATGTATAAGACAAATAGTAGTTGAGAATATTGTTGAAAATAACTCAAAGATATAAATGAAAAAGAAGAGAGAAATTAAAAAAGCTAAAGCAAACATAAAAGAACAACGACGGTGACGAAAAAGAGACCCCAGGGAGATCTATTGAAAAACATGTTGTCTTTAAAGATTATTTATTAGGCATGCACAGAAAATGTATTTGAGAGAGTATTGAAAATAAATGTTTAAATAGAGGCATTACGATAAAAAAAAAAAAAAAGTATTTCGGTAGGGCAATTTGAAAAAAAAATTTAAAGATCACATTTGGAAAGGGAAATAACAATAATGTATGGAGAAGAAGGCAAGAATAAAAAAAGAAAAAAGAAAAAAGAAAAAAGAAAAAAGACATAAAAAAGGGAAAAAAAGAAAAGGAAGAGAAGAAGAAAAGTAAAAATTAAAAATTAAAATCAAAACGTTTCGTGGTTTCAAATGCAAGGAGGCTTCCCACGAAACCTATTCTCATTTAATTTGTGTTAAAGATACGTAGAGGAAATATCAAGAAGCGTCATAAAACTTTTGCATACAAGTTGCCAAAGCATACACAAACAAAATTGAAACAAAAGTGCTTAGAGGATACGTATAGAGGGAGATATCAAGAAATATAATAATAATAATAATAGTAATAATAATAATAATAATAATAATGGTGACAAGGACGTCTGCCTTAAATCTCTCCAGCTCAAAGTTTGAATCCCTACGTCCTCACAAAAAGAATTCCAACCTTCAAAACAAAATTGAAACAAAAATGCTTAGAGGATACGTATAGAGGGAGATATCAAGAAATATAATAAAAATAATAACAATGGTGAGAAGGACGTCTGCCTTAAATCTCCCCAGCTCAAAGTTCGAATTCCTACGTCCTCACAAAAAGAATTCCAACCTTCAAAATGGCAATTGGTTTAGGCCCGAATGCAAAATAGGTTTGACCCTTGAAATAATAAAACGCTTGCAGTGACATAATAAAACGCTTGCATGCGTACTGCAAGCGTATTTTTAAATACCAAGTTTCAACACCCAATAATAAAAAAATAGAGAAACAAGGAAACAAGGAAACAAGGTCCAAATACTATTTAAAAAAAGAAAGTGTGTCATAGACAACGAATGATCCCCTACTCCAGAAAACTACTGCACTCGTTACCAAAAGAATTGATTCGAGGTCAATAATTAGAGTTAGCACCCAATAGAAAAGAGTGTCGATCTGGTGCGAGAAAACTCCTCATGCTTCGCCCACATCCTTTGCCGTTGGATCACAAAAGGACACAATTCTCCTTTTTTTTTTTTTTTTTCCTGAAGTATAATTACAACGACAACTCTTGATTTTTTTTTTCCCTACTATGATAGTACACTTCGTAAACTGAATTTAATTAGAGATTTACAGGGACATTTCACGATTGTTATGATTTGTATATTCAACTAGCATATTAGTGTTGATCATTTTTTTAATAAATTGTTTCAGTAGTTCTCAACCTTTTATTTTAGTGAGCATTTAGTTCCTATTTTTTTATTTTTTTATTTAACCGATCCCAACATTTGATTTTACTTGCTAAAAACCTAGTTTAACGTTCAAACCATTAATTTTAGATAGAGAAATGTAACAAACTAGTCCTTAAAATTATCAAAAAAATGAAAAACTAATCTTCAAAATTAATAGTTTAATAGTTAAATTGGTCTCTCAATAACTAAAATCAAAGGCTAGAGTCAATTAAATAAATAAATAAATTGGGGACCATATGCTCTTTTTTGTGAAAGGTTGAAGACTATTAGATAAATTTACTTTTCTTATCCCTTGTAAAAATCATTTTTTTTAGCTCTCTTCTTCCTAACATCATCTTCTCAAACCTTTTTTTTACTTCTTAATCTTTTTGTTTTTCTCTACAGCATTTTGAACTCCTTTTTGTCCACATTGTGCATTAGTTTCTTTTTTTTTTTTTAACAACTTTCTCTATTCTCCATTTTTCTTTTTGCGATGAACAATTACGTTTTCGCAAAATGTCACATTAAACTAAAATTCTCAACGAATCCACTACATACACAAAAACAAAAATCTATAAATATTTAAAGGAATAGCACTTAGTTGTCATTCTTGCAAAACAAAACCATAATGCATAACAAACTATATATCTTCAATCCGACCCATAAAAAATAAAAAAAAGTTCAATCCATGACATTTAGTGACATGCATTTCCTCTCAAGCTTTCTAAATCAGATGAGAGGAATATTCAGACCTTGTTATAATTAAATAGTTGAAAGGTGACATAAGTTAACAAATATGTGAGGTGGTTGAACCAAATATGGGGCTTCAATTTTATTTTCTTCTTTAAAAAAATTCGGAACTGCCATATAATACATGATAACAATTTTTCATCCTCGGAATTTCTCTCTAATTTTGACAAAGATTCATGAAATTTACATTGCGTTTACCACAGATAAAATAATAAATATGAGAATAATTGATTTGCTTTCTAATGTTTATTAAATTTAAGAAGAACGATCTTATTATTAATCTAATTGTTAAAAATGTCCTTTTATATATTTAATTAATAACCGTGAGTTATAATGGGATTCTTTTGTTTTTTTTGGATAGGAGTCAATACCAGGTAAATAAGAAAAAATCAACGATTTTTTCTTTTCTTTTTATAATTTGTTGGCTTTACTAAACTCTCGTTAATGATTTTGGAAGTAAATGCATGTAGATGGAAAAAGAAACTAGTCCTTGTTCTCCAACTTTCTTCTTTCATATGAAGTAAATGCACCCTTCATTGTGGTATCTTAAATCCATGCAAATAGATTTTTCAACAATAAAATCAGTTACCACATTCTAATAAGCACCCTGCTAATTGTTTGGACTGGGATTGCGAATAAATTACATCATATCACCTGATAACCCTTATTAATTTGTTTCCTGTTTGTTGTCTTATAATTTGTTCGAAGGTCACAAAGTCATTGACTACAAAAAGGAAAAAATTTAATAATATGAGAAGCAAAGTGGTATTTTGACAAGACACGGGAGGTGTTTTAGGCATATTAATAATAAGAAGGATAAAAATGGCATTTTGACAAAACTCAAGGGATGCTTAGGTATTTTCCCTATAAAATTGAAAAATTCCAAAAAGTACGCAACAATGGTAGGAGAAACTGGAATACTTGCAACGCAAATCCAATCTTCTAGAAAGTTTAAAGTTGATTATTAGACATTGAGAAACATAAACATTGCCTAGTTCCTTCAATAAAACTTCATCCCAGGGCGTAAAAAAAAGCTTAATATCGCAATTAAATTGTTAATTATTCTATCGAGTTAGAGACTTTTATTGTTGGCACTAGCTAATGCAATGCACTATGCACACGAGGAGTAATTTGAAGAATTCTATTCACATATCAAAGTTTTGATTACTGTGTTATGATTTTTTCTTACGGCATTTCATACATTTAAGGGAAATTCTTAAATTCAAATACATTTAATAAGAAAGCTTACTTCATGAACAAGTTAGAGAAAGGGATCTATGAAAAAATAATAGTTGAAAAAGTTGATTAAAAACTTGTTTTAATAATCCAAATAAAAAAAATTATCTATAGGGTTCATATTTTATATAAAAAAAGTCACACAAAAAAATAAAATAGCACCCAATTGAAAAAAATTATATATATTGGTAATGAAAGCTTGGCAAGTAAAAGTATTTTATAAAAGCATATAAAAGAGAATAAAAAGATTAAACAACCTTGCAAAAAAATAATAAAAAAGGAACCAAACAAAAAGCAGGAAGACATATGAAAGAAATTATTGAAGAAAAAAAGGGGAAAAGTAATTCAAAAAGTACCTAAAGACGAACAAATTAGAGAAAAGAAATTATGAAAAAATAATAGTTAGAAAGGTAGCGTAAAAAAGTTGCTAAAAAGAAGATAAGTTTGAGAAGAAAGAAGGATTATATTTCTTATTTTTTAATTACAAGAAGGCTTAGAGCCTTTATATAGGAATTACAACGAGCAATCAAAAGAGAAAAACAGAGCATTTTGAGTATTTTAGTCAATTATCACATGCACTATACGCACTATACAGCCTGTGTGATTGAGCTTTATTAATACCCAAAATTATCTCACTTTGTATAATTATTATATTAACACCCCCCCTCAAACTCAAGATGGTAGTGTACAAGCCAACTTGAGTTTGGAAACTTGGTTCAAAAATTGACCAGGTGGATGTGACTTGGTGAAGATGTCAGCTTTCTAGGATGTGGTAGCAACGGGAACAAGCTGAAGAGTTTGACTTCACAAATGATGACGAATGGAGTGACAATCGATCTCGATATGTTTAGTGCATTCATGAAAGACGTCATTGTGAGCTATCTAAATAGCACTTTGATTGTTGCCATAAATAGGAGTGCTAGAATGATGAGAAACACCCATGTCTTAAATTCAGATGTTGCATCAGCAAGAGCTCGATACTCAGCCTCAATGCTGGAGCAAAAGATAGCAGTTTGCTTTTTGCTACGCCAAGAAATGAGTGATGAACCAAGAAAAAAAAATAGCCAATTGTAGAGCGACGATCAGTTGATCCCCTGCCCAATCTACGTCACAATAACATTGTAAATCTAATGAGGAGCTAGAGGAAAAATTTAATCCATGAAACATCGTACCTTTTCCCATATCTCAAGATAAGAAGAACGACAGCAAAGTGGGTTGATCGAGGAACAGAAAGAAATTAACTTACCAAATGAACAGCATATGCAATATCTAGATGCCTAACTGTTAGGTAAACAAGACTACCCACCAAGGTTTGATACAGATCTAGTTGGATCTGTGAGAAGAGTACCATCAGAAGGAGAAAGCTATACATTTTGCTTGAGTGGTGAAGAGGCTATCTTGTTATCTATCAATCTTGCTTTGGCAATAAGATCAGAAGCATATTTCGTTTATGACAAGTGTAGGCCTATAGAATCAGTAGTAACTTCAAGACCTAAGAAGTAGCTTAAAGGACCAAAATATTTCATTTCCAAATGAGAATGAAGAAAATTCTTAAGATCCCGAATACCATCAGCATCATCACCTGTAATAATCATGTCATCCACATAAAGCAAAAGAAGTGTGATACCCCTATCAGTTTTCTGAGTAAAGAGGGCGAATCTATGGCATCCGGCTTGGACGTACTCCCTCAAGCCTCTATAGGACCCACCTTGCAGGGCCCTCAGACTTACGGCTCTTATTGATAGACCATCCCCATGCCGCCACTCATCTATACAGTCCCCTCTGGCCCCTCAGGGTTTTTCTTTCGCGTACTTCGGGTTCAAACTTCAAACCTCCCTTAAGAGATTCTTATTTCCTTCTCAAGTACCAATTGAGTCAGTAGTTCAATTGAGTACCAATTGAGTTACCAAAAATGACATGTCGTTTTGGGAGGTCCTCCAGCCTTTTTTTTTTTTTTTTTTTTTTTTGCAAATTAACCTTCCCAAAATGACATGTCGTTTTGGGTGGCCAGCTCCCAAAAATGACATGTTGTTTTGGGAGCCCTTGAGATTTTTTTTTTCAAAAATTTGAAAATATATAAATTCTTCCAAAATTGGACAAAAAGACTTCCAAAGTAAAAAAAAAAATTCCTAAAATTAAAAATAAATCTCCCAAAATTAAAAATAAATCTCCCAAACATTTAAAAAATTGAAAACATCACATTCACACAGATCAAAAATTCAAGTGAATCATCAAAATAGAACATTTTTTTTCAAACAAAAAAATCATAATAATCATTCATTTGGCATTTTATGTCGTTCGAATTTATTAGTCCATCCACTGCAAATAAAGTTGTTAGTCAATAATAAATTTCATAATCATAAATATTCACTACAAGAAAAACTACATTTAACGACATATTATTTACGACATGTAGTTTTTGAATGTCGTTGAAAAGTACATACAACGACAATGCCAACAAAGATGTCATTAACGACATTTGAAACAACAATTAACAACATCTATATAAACGCCGTATTGAAGGTCTCCTTTTATCGATAATAGTTTAGTGTCATTAATTTATTTAACAGCAAGTAGGACATGTCGTCAAAGCCTTAGAGATTCCACGACATCTCTTATATATGACATTGGTCAAGATGTCGTCTATAAGAGATATCGTGAAATCTCCAAGGCTTTGACGACATCTCCTACTTGTCGTTAATAAATTAACGACATTAAACTATTATCGATAAAAGGAGACCTTCAATACGGCATCTATATAGATGTCGTTAATTGTTGTTTTGAATGTCATTAATGACATCTTTGTTGGCAATGTTGTTGTATGTACTTTTCAACGACATTTAAAAATTACATGTCGTAAATAATATGTCGTTAAATGTAGTTTTTCTTGTAGTGATTACACTGAAATTTTCACACAAAATATGCTTCTAGGTCATAATTGTGGCACATAAAATCGCCAAACGTTATATAATGTCGATTGAAGAAGATAGCGGTTGTTACACTTTCCTAATAAAAATGCCCAAACAATATATCAAAGGCTGGTGAATAAAATTTTAATTTGACAGATAGGGAAAACCATAGAAGAGTATGTTGACGATATTTTTATCATGAGTTTGAAGGCAACAAGCCACGTCCAAGATTTAAGGGAGGCCTTCAACATACTCCGAGACTACAACATAAAGTTGAATCTAACCATCCTTTGGCATGCAATGAAGAAAATTTGTTGGTTTTTATGGTTAATTATCAAGGAATTGAGGCTAATTCTGCGAAGATCAAGGCATCATTAGAAATGCAATCCTCCTGCTCAAAGAAGGAAGTATAAAAATCAACAGGTATGGTAGTTGAACTCAACAAGTTTGTAGCCCCTGCAACTAATAAGTGCCAACCATTCTTCTAAGTAATCAAGAAAGAAATAGATTTCAAGTGGGATCAGAAGTACGAGATAGCATTTCAACTTGAAAAATATTTAAGTGAACCACCACTTTTTTCAAAGCGAAAATTCGAAGAGGTGCTTTTCCTTTACTTATTTGTTTTGAAACACGTGGCAAGTGTAGTGTTGATTCGAGAAGAAAAAAAGAGCAATGGCTAATTTACTATGTGAGCATAGTGTTGTTGGATGCGGAGACTAGATATCCTAAAATGGAAAAACAAGCGTTCGCTTTGATCACAGCTTCCCAAAAGTTACAAGCATACTTCTAATCTCATCTAATAATAGTCTTGACAAGTCATCCTTTATGGCATGTTCTCCAAAAACCAGATATGTCAGGGCGGTAAACAAAATGGTTGATTGAGTTGGGAGAGTTTGAATTGAATTACAGGCCATAAGTAGCCATCAAGGTGCAAGCTTCGGTGGATTTTGTAGCATAATTCACTTGCCTAGTGGTAGTGAAGATTTAGAAGCTGAGATTACCACCACACAAAGTGAAATCACTAAATATCCTCAAACAAATAAACACTAGTACAAAATGTAGATTCTATGACGGTTTATAACCGTCGTGGAAAAATTTCACGACGGTTAAAAAACAGTCATGGAAACTTCTGTCGTGGAAGAAGACCGAGTTTTCACAACGGTTTTTTACCTTCATGTAATAGAATAATTGACGCGCGAGATCTGTGGGAGTGCTAATTTTTCACGACGGTTTTTTGTGAAAACCGTCGTGGAAGGCGGAGCTTCCACGACAAATTTTCACCAAAACCGTTGTGGAAGAATCCAAAACCGTCGTGAAAGTCAAGGCTTCCACGACGGTTTTAGTCAAAATTTTCACGACGGTTCTAGTCAAAAACCGTCGTAGAAGCTCGGCCTTCCACGACGGTTTTGGTCAAAAACCGTAGTAGAAGGCAGGCTTCCACGACAGTTTTTTGTTAAAACCATCGTAGAAGCTCCACCTTCCACGATGGTTTTTGACTAGAACCGTCGTGAAAATTTGGTATTTTCGAAAAAAAAAATTCTCCCATAATTTCAATTTCCTACGGAATGGCCAGTCTCATGTGTTATCCATTACATTAAGGCCCTAATTACATACAATAATTGTTGTATATTAAAAATTGCATTGTATTTACAAGATCATTTTACATTTGAGCTATTTTGAGTACTTTGTTAATCTACTATGATGTGTACCTATCTAAAAAGCACAAACCTATTTACAAATTGTACCCACTCTAATCTAACTTCATATATATCTGTATGTATATATAAATCTTTTTTTCCTAAGGCTTGTATACCACTTATAATTATATCCCGCATGAAACGTAGAATAAAAAAATCACATTCTATGCTTCCTTGTTGTCTTGGACACTTACGTTTAGAATATAACGTTTCGTTCGGTCAGTTTGTGACGCCGGTTCCCACTTGAAGCTTCTAATCGTTAAGCGCCCTAATAATGTATCATGTTTAAATAATAAATAAATTAATAGATGATACAATTATGTAAGACTAAAAACAATTAATTTTGTAGGACAATATTATTAATACTTATAATCTGGTGACTGATAAGAAATCCTCACGTGGTGGGTGTCTGAGGGGGTCAAACCAATATATTTGGTCCTCTCATGGCAAAATAAGTCCTAACATCCAATGTTCTCCAACGTTGTATGGCAGGAAAAATAATTTGCCCCTCGGTGCTTCAGCTAATAGGTGGCGGAGTGATGTGGCACGCTCTCTATGATCATTCTGTAGGTCTCTTGTAGTACTTGAAACAATGGCAGGAGATATGAAGCCAAAATTTTGCGCCATGCCTTGAAGTTCACAATATTCTGTCAAAAAACTACAATAAAAAATATTATAGTGATTTTTGTTAAAACACCTTACAACTCTACGTATATATTAAAAATACTGAAATAAGGTTGGAGTTATCACTTGAGAAATACGAGGATACAGTTTGCCCTAATTTCTTCGAAGCTGATGAAGTCGTAAATGACTTCATACCCTACATAGATAGGGAAATCATTGCCAATGACATTTACCAGTATCGGGAACTGAATAGTCGACCCATCACGCATGAAAGAATGTGTGTATAGAGCTAACTACATAAATTCTTGAGGTACTGAAGCGAAGTTAAATGCAAGCAGGCACTCATTAGCAACAGTTTGTCCTTGGCGTTGTTGAACCTCAGGTTGTGATTCTCTTACTTTTATAGAGCTTTTTTTTTTTTTTGCCGTTTCTTTCTGCTTAGATCTTGGGGAACATGGCTAGGTGCTCGACTCGTCTTTGTCAATGTGATGACTTCAACTAATCTCTTCAGCCATGCAACAAAGTTTCCTGCTGCTTCACCCATAGTTGTTGCTTCAAGTGTTGGAACAGGCAATTCAGCTGTTCTAACTCTGATGGTAGTGATGCTAACACGCACGTTCTCTTCCTCTAATAGTTGTCCATGAACTGTATCAGTTCGAAGGCTCTCCATCCACACCTTCCCAAGCGCAACAAGTGTACACCCACCATTAACTCTATCCTCAACGAAGAGCCTACATTGTTTGAGCCCTTGACGAGGAGGTGACAATTGGACTTCTGGAGCTTCTGGAGCTCCTGAAGCTTCTACAGCTTCTGCTACAGTATTGGGAGGGTTACAACTATCTTTGAAGCTGTTGCGTTGTGAGATGCTATCATCCGTCGACTTAGCACGTCCTTGGGAAATGAGCTCAGTCACAAGACTTTGGAGTTTTGCAATCTCTATCTGCATCTTCGACATTTGAGAATTCAATTTTGACGATCCTGGTTGGAGGTCGAAGTATTGAAACTGCTTCACAAACTTTGATTGACCACAAACACGTCCTGAATGTTTCAATTTCCCTAGTGCCCTCGTCAAAATGTCATCATTACTGACCGATTGGAAGCTCCCTTGACTTTGTTGTTCCTGAGTGAGCTTGCTGATTGACAGAAGATTGCAATCCAGTTTAGGAACATGTAGAACTGAATGTAGAGTGAGATTTTTTGAAAAACTAACAGAACCTGTACCAGCAACCTTGGAGATGGATCCGTCGGCAATTTTCACAGTAAGATTTTCATGACATGGACTATAGTGATGAAAGAGATTGACATCTCCAGTCATGTGATCAGATGCTCCTGAGTCTATAATCCATGAATTCATTTTTTCTTTGTTAACAATAAGAGCACTTAAAGAATTACCTTTGTGTGCTAAAGACCCAGTTCCAATTGCATTATCAGCTGATGCTAATTGTGACTGTGAAAACATCTTCCGTAGAACCTCAAGCTGCTCCTTGTTAAAGGGGCTGGATTTAGTTGCTGTGGTGTTTTCTGTGTTTTCTTCGGATGAGGCATGATTGCCTCGGCTTTCTTTATTGAATTGTTGTCTAGAGGGCCTCAAATCCGCTGGTTTGCCATGTATCTTCTAGCAAGTGTCTCGGGTATGCCCTAGTTTCTGACAGTGATCACACCATGGTCTGCCCTTCTTTTGCCTATTGTTGTTGCTGTAACGTTGCACTCCTTGAATGGCTAGTGCAGAGTTTTCGGTGGCTGGAACAATGAACGAAGATCCCAGCATCACTTTCTTTCTACTTTCTTCGCGACGCACCTCAGAGAATGCTTTTCAGATGTTGGGCAATGGTTTTGATCCTAGTATCCTTCCTCGGACCTCATCAAGGTTTTTGTTGAGACCCATTAAAAACTTAAACACTTTTTTCCTTTCAACAATCTCCCTGTATCTCATGCCATCCTAACCTAAAAATTTATTCCGCTAAAATATATTAATTTTGATTTGTTATTATCTTTTCTATCTTAAAATTATGTAAGTTATAACTGTAGTGACAGCGGATATAATTGCAATAGTTAGTGAAATAATCACCAGTAAGAGGTGATTGTTTTATTGTTTTTCAAAGAAATCTCTCACTGCATTATGGCTTACTATATTGTATCGCTCTAGGAGGACACATAAAATAATAAACATGCTTGTTTTTAACGAGAAAAGATTTAATGTTACTAATGCTTTAGAAAACCTATAAATAAAATTAAATTTCATACTAGTTACAAAACATATAAAATATTTTCGACACCTTAACAAGTCAATTTTATGTTTTTAAATTTTAAATCAAAAATTAGAAAAATATTTCTTTAATTTTGAAAATTCACTTTCTTTTTTTTAATGTTTATTTTGACAACTCATTTGAGTACATCCTCCTTGTGGATTTGATCTCAGACTCACCTAGACTTTATTATTGGAGACAACTTGCACTTGGGTTTCCAATGTGACAAAACATGCTAATACGCAGCCCACACTGGACAGATGCGATTAGATCTGAAAGTTAAAAGGGTTATTTGATTAGTAAAAGAAAAGAAAGAAAATATCAAAAGAAGAAAGCAAGTTGGCGTTTTTCTTCCTTCAAGATTTGTTGTAAGGCCTAGATGTCTCCTACTAGGAAGATTGCCCAACAAATGGCATTATGCCACATGGCATCTAGACAAATTAATGAAAAAAATTGCATCAAATCTTTTCCTACTTTAAATACTTTGTAGCTCAACATTTGTCTTGTAATTCTCTCCTTTTGTGGTTCCATCAGCCATAGTCATCATTTTGCATGCAACATGCATGTATTTTTATGTCTACAAATAAGAGGTATTTGCCTTAGTCGTAACTTGTCTAGAAATATGTTATAATGCTAGGTTTGTAAATTTAGTTTTAGGCATAATTTTGTGACCTCTTCTTTTCTCTTTTTATGCTAAGTTTTGTACCCTTTAAATAGTTTTAAGTCATGTTTTATCTTAAAAAGATTGTTATTGTTGTTG
Source organism: Artocarpus hirsutus (assembly GCA_946598075.1). Taxonomy (NCBI): domain Eukaryota; kingdom Viridiplantae; phylum Streptophyta; class Magnoliopsida; order Rosales; family Moraceae; genus Artocarpus; species Artocarpus hirsutus. The sequence continues at coordinate 35,258 of CAMOHE010059282.1, forward strand.
TTGTTGTTGTAACATGCAATGTGCTTTTAAGTTCTTTTTGGCTAAAGGAAACGGTGAAACTCTGGGTTTTTTATTTGGCCTAATCTTTGTCTAAACATCTTAAGTAAGGCACAAATAACCTTGCTTGTACAGTTTTTTTGTTTATAATCAAACATCAGCTCGCAACATACGTAAGCCTTTGAGCCTTATTCTTTTCACATGGTAACTCTCCAGAATGGACTGTTGCATAAATAGAGAAAAATGGGGTTTATTCATAACTCTTCCCTGCTCTCCTGCCCTTGGATTTCAATTAGTTCAACTATTCGTTGTTGCTTAAGTATCTCTATTGGCACATTTCGTAACTGCTGTTCGTGCTTTGTTAATGCTAAATGAATAAGACTATTTGCCTCTATATTCACAGCTCAAGGCACCTATTCTATCTCATACCATTTGAATTTGTCGAAAAGAATTTTTATTTTCTCGAAGCACAAAGGCATATTTTCTCCTCTTGCTTCAAATTCCCTGCGGATTTTTAGATTTTGAGTCTGTTATTCTTGTGTGAGTCTCAATCCTACTAATAATGCCTCATACTCAACTCAAGTATTTAAGATGTTAAATTCAAATCACAAAGCGTAGCAAACTTTCACATTTATGGGGCTTTTCAAGACCAGCCCTACACCACATCCCTTGATGTTGGATGCTCCGTAGACAAAAGCTGCCAAACTAGGTTGACGGGTCCTCTAGGAAACAAAGCTTTCATTACAAGAAATTATTGATTACACGACCTTTAATTCACAACCGTTTCCTAAAAACCGTCGTGGTAAGGTCAAAAATACGTGGCAAGTTACGCCCGTGAAAACGAAAACCGTCGTAGAATGAAGTGAAGATACCACGACGGTTTTGATACCACGATGGTTTTTTGAAAAACCGTTGTAGAATACAAGAGATACCACGACGTTTTTCTCCAAAAACTATCGTGGTATATTAAGATACCATGACGGTTTTTAGAGAAAACCGTCATGGTATCTATAGATACCACGACTGTTTCTCGAAAAAACCGTCATGGTTTCTTCCACGACGATTTTTTCAGAAAACCGTCGTGGTAGCTTCCATATAACCCATTTTCCAACCTCGGCATTCAGACACATTTTAGAAACACACTTTACAAATACAAACACAGACCCTTCCGAATCGGCCACCGCCGTCTCTCTCCGCCTCCACACTCCTTAATCTCAGCCCAAATTGTAAGTTTTTTTGTAGAAAGTGAGAAATAGTTGTTGATTTTGTTGTTTATTCCGTGAAGTTTGTATTGTGGATCATGGGTATGATTTCTTCGTTCTATAATGAGTATGTGTAACTTGTTTTTTTATGATGGGCCGGATGATGTTTTTTTTTATGATTAATTAATATATGTAGGCGTGGGTATATATATAATAATTGTGAAATTAATTTTAATTGAATATTTGCTATTTATTATTTTGATTCAGGAATTGCAAAATGAATAGGAAATGGATGTGGGATTTTTGATTGTCTAAAGAGTATGTGAATGGTGTGGAAGAGTTCTTAGATTTTGCCAAAAGTCATGCAAATGATGATAAAATTCGATGTCCTTATGTTCAATGTGGAAACCATAGATTGCATCCAATTGCAATTGTTAGAGGACATTTATTTTGAAATAGAATCATAAGTAGTTATCAAACGTGGCATTTTCATGGCGAGTCTAATTTCAATCCAACTTTACTAAATAAAGAAAAGCAATCTATTGTGGAGGATAACATGGAGGATGAAGACAATATGGTTGACATGGTCAATGATTTAGAAGAACACTTTGTGCACCATCTGGATTTATTTGAGACCATAATGAATGATGCAGAGACATCAGTATATAAGGGGTGTACCAATTTCACTAAATTGTCTGCTTCAGTTGGATTATGGAATTTGAAGCGTCGGGTGGTTGGTCAAATTTTAGTTTCACAAAGCTATTGGAATTTTTACGAAAGCTTATACCAAAGGGTAATAAATTACCAACTAGTATGTATGAGGCTAAGAAGACTTTAAGCACTTTGGGAATGGATTATGAGAAAATTCATGCATGCGAAAATGATTGTGTTCTCTATAGGCATGAGTATGAGGACGAGAATTATTGTCTAGTTTCTCAACAAGCAAGGTGGAAGAAAGGAAAGGAGCCAAAAGACGACAAGAATGGAGTGCCAAAGAAAGTGTTATGGTATATTCCACCAGTACCACATTTAAGGTGTTTATTCAGAAACCCAGAACCTGCCAAGAATTTGACATGGCATCATGACAAACGGGTGGATGATGGTATGCTTAGACACCTGACGGATTCACCACAATGGAAGACTTTTGAAGCCAATCATCCAAACTTTAGTGTGGATCCAAGAAACATACATTTCACTTTGTCAACGGATGGAATGGACCCACCGAAGATGTGCATGAAGCAGAAGTTTTTATTATTATCTTTATTGATTTAGGGTCCTCACGAACCAGGCAATGACATTGACATATACTTGGGACCATTAATCGATGATCTAAAAAAGTTGTGGGAAAAGGGAGTTAAAGTTAGAGATGCTTACCGAAAAGAGACATTCACAGTCCATGCGATGTTGATATAGACAATTAACGACTTCCTCGCATATGGTAATTTATCTGGTTATTCGGTGAAGAGTTCTATAGGTTGTCCTATTTGTATGATGGAAACGTCTCACAAACGGTTGAAAAATGGAAAGAAAACTATTTTTATTGGTCATAGAAGATGGTTGCCAGGAGATGATCGCTACCGTAAACAAAAGAAAGCCCTTGATGGCAACAGCGAGGGAAGAGACCCTTCGCGCCTTTTGACAGGTGAACAAATATTTAAAATGGTACAAGATATAAGGGTCGTATTTGGTAAGAGAAAGCAAGGTAAGGAGGAGACACAAAATGATGGACCATGGAAAAAAAGATCAATCTTCTTTGATCTTCCCTATTGGAAGACACTTTTTGTTCGTCATTGTTTGGATGTTATGCATATTGAGAAAAACGTTTGTGAATCCGAAGTCAGCACGTTGCTTGACATTTCGCGCAAGACTAAGGATGGTGAAAAAGCTTGGTTGGATCTCATAGAAATGGAGATTAGGCCTACTTTGTTTCTCAAGAAAAGAGGGAACCGGACTTACTTACCTTCGGCAAAGCACACATTATCCAGAGCAAAAAAGAGAAAGCTTTGTGAATGGCTTGCTTCATTAAAAGTTCTAGACGGGTATTCTTCAAACTTCAAAAAGTTGGTGTCGGTGAAGGATTTGAAACTTATTGGCATGAAAACACACGATTGTCATGTGTTGATGCAGCAATTACCACCACTTGCTTTGTGGGGAATTCTAACAAAAGATGTGAGATTTGCAATTTCTAAGTTGTGCTCGTTCTTCAATTCAATATGCACGACGGTCATTGATCTACTTGTGCTAGATTCACTGCAATCGGAGTTGGTGCAAACCTTATGCATGCTTAAAAAGTATTTTCCACTGACATTTTTTGACATCATGATTCATTTAACGGTGCACTTACTACGTAAAGTTAAGTTATACGGACCGGTGTATTTGAGATGGATGTACCCATTTGAAAGCTATATGAAGGTTTTGAAGGGCTATGTGAAGAATCGAAATAGGCCAGAGGGATGTATTGTAGAAGGTTACATAGCTGAGGAATCAGTTGAATTTTGGTCTGAGTACCTATCTAATGCAGACACAATTGGGGTGCCAAAGACTATAAACATTGAGGCTAGGGGACTATCTATGGGCAATCCTTCATCAGTAAGTCGAGAGGAGTAGGAGCAAGCTTTTCTTTATGTCTTGCACAATGCTAATGAAGTGGAACCTTTCATTGAGGTGCACATGAACGAATTAAAAAAAAATACCCAAAAAGAGCAAGAAATGAGAAGTGGTTGCAAGATGAACACAACCAGACTTTTCGGTTGTAGACTAGAGTACACATCA
>CAMOHE010059297.1:3952-26977 GCA_946598075.1 Artocarpus hirsutus
TCTCAACTAGGCCAAAAGATCCAATGAACTTATTTTTCTTCATCGCTCCACGTGTAGCAGTTGAAAGAGAGGAGAAAATAATAATAATAATAATAATGATAAATTACAAAAAGCCTATGCCCCCTTATGGGCTTACACATATTTAATCTAATCAAATTGAAAACAAAATTATCAATCCAAAAGGACCATATAATTAACGACCAAAAATCCATTCATTAAACAACCATTCATCACATGAATGAAAATAACAAAGATGCAAAGTGCCCATCAACATGCATAAAAAAAATGATATTATCAAAATAAAATCATGTTAATTAAAATTATATATGCTATAACCCGCTCTAATGGCATTTGTTGGAATTAAAATAGGAAACGCAGCGGAAGAGGCGGATCGTTGACAAACAAAAATTTTCTAAAAACTTTGCTCATCGGGAATAGATATATAATTTTAATTAATAAAAGAAAGCTTCAAGAATTTTACAAACATTTTGAAGATTATCAGGGTATCCTAGCTTTCCTCTTTGACACCACGATCTTCCAATTCAAGCCTCCACACCAATGGAAAGACGAGTAGGCGTCAAACTGTAAGAATGAATTTTTCTCACACTTTTTTGAATCTGCTATGTACTCAACACATGAGATAGCAGACATTTTTTTTTAGAGAATAACTCTCAGTTTTTCTCTTAGAGCATTTTGCAAAAGTTACGTGAATGAAAAAAAAACTCTAGAGATAACTGTTATTTCTTCCTATATATAACTGAGCAATTAGTTATTTTTCAATTGACTTTTCAATATGAAAAATAATTACCATATCACATATATGGAGAAAGGATATATTGTACAGGGTTGTAACTTTTTAACTTTCCTTTTCTTTTTTTTTTCTTTTTCCTTGCCGAATCACTTCGACACATGCATACATACATATATATATATATATATATATATATATATATATATAAGCAAAGAAAAAAGGAAAAGAAAAGCTTTTCCTTCCTTCCTTTTTTTTTTATTTTTTTTGAAATGAATCATTATTGATTCGTTATATATATATAATATATATATTAAAAAAAGGTAAAAACGTAAAGTTTACGTAAACAAATTCAATATATATATATTAATATATTATAAAATCTTATATATAAAAAAGATTTGGTTCAAAACCATATGTATATGTTTCTAAATTCAAAAATAAATCACATTTATTTAAGAATTAATCAATCAATTAATTAACTAATGCTCACTTACATGTGACAACATTTATCACATTACATTATGTGTCACAAAGAACATTTTTTTGTATTACATTAATAATTCAAGTGTGAAATAATTAATTCAGAATTCAATAATTCTAAACTAAATATGTATAATTCATTATATGCATAAATCCATTATAGTGTTACAGAGGTGGTATTGGGGACCTATGGACCTATAACCCAAGCTCCAATAAATTTGACAATTAATCAAACTCTTTAATTTATGTGTCAAATTTATTAGTTTCAATGTTACTCCACTAAAAACCTAAAACTGAACTCTTAAGATTATAGTAAAATTACTCAAAGAAAATTAACGAGTAGTCCATTGATTTAATCATTACATATAAGTCAGTCCTCCATAAATAGTTCATAATAAGAGCTAGGTTCAATTTCTGTTTACCTCTCTTATTTTATCTTTATCCTTGAGTTCCAATAATTCTCTAATGAACAGTTAATTCATAATCTTATTATGAACGAGCGCTCTACTGTTCAAACCTTATATTATCACTCAAGAGAACTACTTTTCTAACTTTCATAGGGAAGGAATGGATTCCATATCTGTATAATATTATTCCCAGCCACTTATTACATTATATTTTCAAGATGCTAAGTTATGATCTGTGCTTACACAAATCTTACTATGCAAGTCAAAAAACATAATATCATAAATAGGAGTCTAATAAATACTCAGGATTAAGACTGTCAAATATATGATCATCATAGTGATAAATTTGAATACTCTATTTGTAACAGATAATTATTAGAGATTTATAATTTATCTGGTCCAGTCCTATATAATCTTATTATATAAAGTACTTCAAATTCAATGTCTCTACATTAATAGTCCGGATAATGACTATTTCGTTCTAAATGAGATTGGACCGCACCTGTAATATTTAATTAAAGATCCCAAACTTTAATTAATTATATCGGACTATTTAGATTATTATCTATAAATTTTATCCCTAAGCATATAACACTTATATGCTAAATTTATAGTCACATTAATAATCATGAAATTTTCTCGATGTTTACAAATGTATTCATAATACATATAAGCAACCAAAATAATAAACGTCACTTTATTTATTTATTAACAATATATACAATATCACAGCTTTAGGGCACCAAACCCAACATAAAACACTTGCATGCTATAATACTTTTAGTTTAAATTCTCAATTTCAACTTATTTCTAAAACACCTTATAAAGATGTTCTTTTTTAATATTTATAGTCTCTAATTTTTCAATCAGACAACTCTAAGGCATTGCTTGACTCAGAGTGATTCGCAATCAGGACTGAGCAAAGCCCAATTACATATAGCTGTGCTCCATAGCCAGCGTTAGGAATAGGACGTACAAGCTGTCCTTGCTTAATGCACTAGCAAAAAGATTATTACCAAGTTATTTATATTTTTTATTTTATTAATGAATTTTCAACTGGTAAAGAGAACAATGAGGTTAAAAGGCGTTTGTGCGTGACACGTTTATCCAAGAACGTGTAGGATGCTTCTGCATGGGATTAAACGAGGAAACGCTATCCTATTCGTTCGGTGCACCTTACAAGAAATCATGATCTTATAATTGCCTTGTTAAAGCTTCTAGTGTGGGACCCACACAGTTATAGGCTTTTCTCTGCTTTTCGTAAGAGAGAAAAGGGGGGAAAAAAAAAGAGGATATAGGGAAAAAGAGAGAAAAAGAAAAGCGGTTTTAGGAAAAAAGGGAGGGGAAAAAAAGAGAGGAAGGGCTGAACGATAAATTAAAGGGGAAAAAAAAGAAAAGGGATGGGAAAGGAAAAGAAAGAGTAAGATCTAAAGTGCTAAGGGTTGAAGACGAAGAAACCAAGTAGATTTGATTTGGTTTTGGTTGGATTTGGGAACCAAACAAAAAACAAGCGATGCCCGAGGTGAAAAAAATGAAAATCATCAAAGCGATTCAAATCAAAGTGAAAGCTTTTTTCTTTGGTGTGAAAGTGCGAATCTGATGCCTAACTCCGTGCCTAATTGGCTACTCTTTTATGATCCACTTTTTATAAATATCGAGAAGAGATAACTGACCATTGACAAGTTGAAGTCAAATAATCTTGAACTGAAACATCAAGGCCACAGTTAAGATGAGCTTGAATAAGACATCGTTTGGACGGCCTTAATTAATTTGTTTTTTTGTTTTTTTTTTTTGAGGCCTACGTGTGTTTGCAGAGGGGGGAAAAGGAGAAGGGATAAAAAAAGGGCCAAAAAGAAGATAATTGGCTGATGAGCAATCTAGCACTAGTTTGCATTATATGGACCATGATAAGGACTTGAGCCAATAAAAACTTGACATCTATTTCTTTCATGAATCAAGGACCATTGCAACTTTAATTACTTGTTAAAGTTATAATTCGTGGCCATGAATTTCAAAACAAGGAGGTGACACTACCGTGATAGCTAGTCATTAACTCGGTCTTCCTTTTTTTATAAGTTAGATTTTTTTTTTTTTTTTGAGAAAGAGTTAAAAAAATTTTTGCTCCAAAATATTCCTCTACATATTGCTCCATTTTCTTTTCTGTCAACTGATCGATAGCACTTTGGACCGATCCACTGATTGAAAAAAGTAACAGAAAGATGCAGGATCATATGCCAATTACAACACTATTACATTGAATTGAACCCTCAATGTTGATCATGATCTGGCTCTTGTACGGCTAGGATTAAGGAATCCTTGAGAAAATTTTTTGGCCAGGAGCCAAGATGGCCATTGGATCAAAATTAGCCTTCCTTTGGACGAATCTCGTCCATTGATCTCCGAAATGCCGCTTCCACTCCCCCTCAGATCGGTAGTGAGGCATGTATAACTTGAAATCAAAGCCGTTGGAAGAACAATACTGGACAATTTCCCGGTTTTGAGCGACCAGTTTTTCAACGAAGAGAGCCTTTGGTTGTGGAGGAGTGAAACGCAACAATCCGACCAAGTAAAATATTTCACCTTCTGGCAGCACAACAGATGTACGATTGTCCCACCTGGCACACATTTAAAAAAAAAGTTTACCGTGAGGAAAGAAGACAAAAGAATAGTCGTCGAGTTAAAATAATAGATCACGCGTGACAAGATTTTCAACATAGGAATTGCTAAGAATTATTAATAATTTCCCACGAGTTGTGACTAGTGAAAAATGTGAAAGTTAGAATTGTGATTTTGTTTAAGAATACTACTAATGCAGACCAATTAGGATAAGTGAGGATGGCTAAGGGCAATTCAACCAATGGGAAAGTAGCAACATTTCCCCGGCAATGTTTTAAATTGGATGACACAGATTACATATACACCACACTCCTTTTTTTTTTTTTTGCTTGGAAATGAACGATAACGTAGTTAAATCCCTCACAAAACAGAAGATAAGATGACAAGTCATGACCTCGTTATAAAGTGGCTCTCTTTCTCTTATTTATTTTTCCAGTTTTCTAGTAAGACTGGAGTAGTTTTTCTTTCCGGTTCTGTTTATTTTGGCTTATATAATAACTTGTTTGATATTAGTTAGTTCTAATCAACTTTTCAGTTAGAAATAGTATAAAACTTTCACATGTTATAATAAAAACAAAAAAGTTGCTACATTGTAAAGTTCTCACATTTTACAATATTTATAATTCTAACCACTATGTCAAACGAAAATTTCAGTTTTTTTTTTCACTTCACAAAGAGGGGGAAAAACTGGTAATTTGAGAAAAAGTAAAATAATCAAGGAAGAGGATCACAGTTTACTATCATTCAACAAAAAAAAAATTCCCAATCATGTTTCCAAGAAGAGGGGTATTTTTTGGCCGGAGCCAGACAAATTATGGTGTCACTATAATCCCGCTGGCGAATAAATATTCTTGTCGTTTCCTAAATGGCAAGACTGAGGGTGAAAGTTACATCACGCGAAATCTCATTTTCCATGAAAAGAAAAAATCCTGATGACGAGAATACCCCAAAACCAGCTCACCCAACGCCATAACCGGAAAAATCTTACATCATCCGGCGGGCATTGAAACGACTGTAGCACCCCCATTCAGTTTGTTTTTTAGGAAACGGCAAATTCCTTTTCTACTCGTATGCAAGCGTGTTTAACTAGTGGTGGAAACTATTACTGAAAATTATTTTAACTGTAGCATATAAAAGCTTTATACTGTAATAATTTTTTCTTGTGATTTATGAAAATATTGAATTGTTTATAATTAAGTTTGTGATAAAATCACCCTTGAACAAACAAAGATGACAGGGGTAGTAATCCGGGCTCGGGGAATTTATGGCAAAAAAGCTGCATTATTATGCTGTGGGGCCCACTGTATCTTTGTCCCACAAGTACCCCTTCAAGTTCAACTCCTCTACCTTACAGGCTAACGGCTAACCCAACCCACACTTGAGGTTCTACTAACGTGACTACCACACCAAAGACAAACCCAACAAACCCAAGTAACTTCTGCTTTAAAATAATAATAATAATAATAACAAAAAGCACAAGAAAACGAGGACGTGGACTTTTTTTTAAATTTTTATTTGGCAAAAGAAGGACTTAATCTCGTACAGTAGGGTACAGAGCTTTTATGATGCAACATAGTGGAGAGTTACTGTAGTACTGGTGAAAATATTTGACCTAACATGAAAATCTCAACCACCGTCCACCGAATTTATACGGTTCAGCCAATTGATTATCGAATCAGGAGGTTTCAATCTCCCCCGTACAAGAGGCCCAAGCCCCACATGCACAACACGTGTCTACCTTTGAGGTTGTTGGGTGGGAAATAGAAACCTCGTCATCTCACAGTTCAGTTAAAACTTTCCATCTTCCACGTGTCAGGCGTGCACGGACTAATTAATACCCACCAAGAAAATAAGTCCCAAAACCTAATTGCATTTACCATTTTCCCAATTTTCTCATCTAAGTCCCAAAATAAAAAATAAAAAATGAAAAAAAAGGCTTAATTGTTTTACTTACTTGCTACGCAGAATAGGGTAGATCAACATGGGCCCGCCAACACCTTCCTTTAAGATGTTCTTGAACACAACTTGATCGAACTCGTAAACGTTGGACTTTGACACGAACATGTTGAGCCAAGGGTGCGGTGAGTCCCATACGCCATTGGCCTTTGCCTCTTCCTCCGCACGCTTCACACGTAGGAGGAAATCCGTGTAGCTGACGTCCACCTGGAACCGCAGGCTCTCCACGAATCCCAGCCTTCCCAGAAGCCTATTAACCTGCAATTTTTTTATTATTAAATTAAACTTCACAAGCATGGTATATAGCGTTAAAAAGAGGGCTATTTACGTCACTTTGGGAACAAAGAGGAACATACATTCATGACTTGCAGATTCCAGAAAATGATGGCTTTTTGGCCATTTGTGGAATTGCGGGGACCATAGCGTCAGCAAAATCTCAATGATCAGTGCCAACATCAGCCGTGGGTGTGTCATTACCAGTTTATCCCCGAGGTAACCTAAATATTACGAAAGTGACACCTTCCAGTACACCAACGGGGAAGCTCAAAGTACAGTGCACTCTTGTAATTAGGAACAGAGAGTGTGGGCTATTAGAAGCCGTACTTTGTCGGAAAATCCAATGGAAGATACATTATACCGTATAGTCAGTTTCAAGTTTTCATTTCATCATTTTTTTTTATTTTTTTTAATTTTAAAATAGTCATTTTCAAGTTGAACGCAAGTCATGAATGGGCCAAAAATTTATTTATTAATAAAAATAAAATTTGTGATCAATGCTTAACTCATGATGGTGGAGGAGGAATAAGGCCGTCCTCCATCGACCAGCTTCACACACGCGTAGGCTAGTCCAGATTGTTTTGACTTTTTCACAGTCCGGCCAGGGACAGTTTGGGGTGGGACCCACTCTTTTTTTCCACTGTCAAAATCTTCACGGCCAGATAGTTAGACCCACTCACTTAGCAACGACCTAGGTCAAAACGCAAAAACTCGAAAACCCCGTTTGCCCACTCGGCTCAAACAAGGCCCCCACCAAAACTGCCACCTCACGAGTCGCGACGGCAGTTTCTGCCTCTCCCTCTCTTTCGGGCCCTTAAAACAATCCCCGATGACGCAAACTCACCCACTCCTAGATCAAGCGGCTACTTAATTAGGGCGCAAGTTAATTGCGGTGGGAGATGCACGTACGGGAATATTAAAAATTCATAATACTAGCAAAACTAAAAAAAAAAGGGAAAAATAAGATCAAAAACTTACCGTATCAGTGGTTGACTGAAGGTCAGTGTTGTTGTAGTGAAGAGCCAACTCGAGACAGTAAAGAACCGAACCGGATTTGGACGGAAGCTGACTCGGTTCGAATGTCTGGGCCGGACTCAACGGCACAGTGGGTCTTCCTGTCGACGGATTGTCGTTGTTGGAGAAGACGAAGCCTTCCACGTAATCAAACGACTCGCCCTCTGGCTGAGTCACAAGAAATTCGGCGTCCCGAGTGAAGTCCTCAAACTCGGTGTACACCACCCTTATCCATCTCACCTAATCAAGAATTAAAATAATAATAATAATAATAATTAAGTACACAACATAACCGTGCCTGAGGTGAAATTAAGAAGATGAATTTCGGGAAAAAAAAAAAAGAAAAAGCTTCTTCAATTACTCTGAGCTCACCATGTCCGGGGCTGCCTGCAGCATAACCCTGGCTCTGGTGATGATACCGAACTGGCCAAGGCCTCCAAGAACGGAGTAGAAGAGGTCGGGGTTTTGGGTTTCGGAGCAGATGACAGTTTCACCTTTTCCGGTAACGACCTCCAATTCCGCTACGTTTGACGTCTGCGGCCCGTAACGGAAGGCCTGGCCGCTGACGCCGGCGTTAGATAACGTCCCACCGACCGTTAGGCTCAAGTAATCGGTCCAAGACCTGGGCGTGAGGCCGAACGCCAGGCATCTCTTCAGCACGTCTTCCCATAATGCCCCTCCGGAGACATCGGCGTAACCGGAGCCGTTAGTCCTGACGACCCGGAAACGGTCCTGGCCGTGATCCAGTGTGCGCATGTCCAGGACAAGTCCCCGATCGGCCATCGCCTGACCGTTGATCGAGTGGCCGTTGCCGCGCGCCGCCACCGTCAGATTGGGCGACCTGGAGGCTGCCTTGACCACCCTGGCGATGTCGTCGGCGCCGGAAGGCTTGACGAAGGCGAGGGGCTTTATGGAATTCATGCCGCCGAAGTCCTTGGCGGCGAGGTCGGTGGCGCCGTAGTCGACGCTGCCTTGGAGGTCGAGAGCATTGCAAATGCTCGCAACGTCGCCGTCGGGTCTCGATTCGGCGTCGTTGTCGTGGACGAATCGCTCGAGGTAAGCAATCATCTTTAATTAATTGTTGAATTTCGCCGGCGGAGGAGAGTTTTTAGGCGTCGGAGAGTTAAGTTTTTTTTTTTTTGGGTATATATGAAATGAAAGAGTACCACAAGGCCCGCACTCTCTATTGCTTTTTAATTTCCCTCGTTTACGGTTTGGAGTTTTGGCTTAAATAGCTGCTGTGTTTCTGGGTTTTGGTTATTATTTTAAGAAACAAAATTCAATAATGTTTTTTTTCTCTCTTGAGAAAAATGAAGAATTTTTTAATTGACAAAAATTATGACGTCGCTCTCACCCTGCCTTCAATGTCCTGTTTGACGTTTTAATCCTTTGGACAACCTCATGTCTGCCACTTCCACTCCACGTACGCGTACTAAAATGCATATTTTTATCTTTATTCTTATTTTTTAATTCCACATTTGTATTAATATACCAAGAACAGTGAGTGAGAGCACCCCGTTTAACTGCGGCCGCCAGCCCGTCGCCTCTTTCATGGCTTGCCATCGTAAGCGTTCCAATTTCTATGGGCGTTGACAAGAGCTATGTTTATTTGCAGCATGAAACGCTTTTCCTCCAAAAAAAAAAAAAAAAAAAAAAAAAAAAAAGGCCAAAATCAGGTTTGAAACTTTAAAAATATGACTTAAATATTGTAATATATAAAGGTTTTATATTGTAATATAAAAGCTTTATACTGTAATAATTGAAATTTAGTACTTAAACACTCGCGTAGATTATGTAAAAAATATAAATTTATTAAAATGATAAATTATAAACATGTACTACTGGTCGCCTTACTATTACTTTATCTTTTATATATGTTACTAACAGGGTGTTTAGAAGAGTAGTTTAAATTATCAATTCGAGTTCGATAATTGTAGTATATAAGAGTTTTACATTGTAGCTTTTTTGCTATAGCATATAATAGCTTTATATTGTTCACAGTTCAAACCAATAGTTTAAACCATTGTTCCAAACACCATATAATTAATGAGATTTTTTCAGCCTAAAAAAATAAAAAAAAATCATGAAGTATTCTCTCACTACACAATTTCTCAGACACTGTCGGCATCACACTCCATCAGGTTGGCCACTTGGAGCACCGGTGAAGGTTATTTTGATTAATAATTGTGAGGATTATTTTTATAATTTTGATTTTATAATTAATAACAAGATATCATTTGCCTGATTAAAAAAATACGGTCATAATTTATTGTAAAGAGCTCATTAAAAAGCTAACCAACTTCATTTTTCGTAAATAATTAACCAATAAAACGAACTTATCGACTTTCAACCTCTCTGAAACCCTTTTCACTTTTTTTTGGCATTTTCAAATGTTTTAGACCATAAAAACTTTGTTGATATATTTTTTTAAGCCGTTTGTCCTTGTTTTCTGAATTGCTTTAAATTATTGTTTGTTCAGGCAGAAAAACTAATGCCACAATGGAATGTCAACCTTGATATTTCTCCAATAAAAAAAAAAAAAAAAAAAACCAGGGACTCTCTGACTCTATGGAAGGGCGCCGATCGATTGGCCCAGTGAATAGTGCTACTTAGTGGCGAAGATTTGTTTGTAGGCAACAAATCTTCTCTAAAATCATAGAAAAATAAGAATCACTCGACTCTAAACTGGTCTAGCAATACCTAACTGCTTAAGCATTATTATTAGATTTAAATGCTTTTGATGAATTATTAAATTTAAATGTTGACATTGATCATTAAAGTAATATATATACACACACACACCATAGGTCAACAATAACCCCCTAACTTCCTTAAAAGATGCTTAACTAACTAGTTATTTCCTCCTCACTGACTTCTAAAATGTATGAAGCGGTCTTTCCGTTGGAAAATACACAAACACATTAGCGTATATATTTTTGTATTTGAGAAAATAACAAAATTTATTTTTAAACTTGGATAGGAGGATTTAAACTCAACATTACAAGGAAAAATTAACAATTGTTTTGAATTTAAGACTCACATTAGAAATAGATGTTATGATGAAACAAGAATTATTCTATAACTGCTTAATTAGCCATGAGACATGTGGAGGGTGCACATTTAAAAATACGCAACAGATATCCGCAGAACTTGACTTAATAAATCATTATATGGACTACAATGCTGTTGAGTTTAACTACTGTTGGGGTGTGTTTGGCGCCATCCTTGAGAAACACCTCCTCAATAGCTCGACGACTATACTCAATAGTAGTCATCAAGAAAGCAATCCATAACCTTCTAACCTTAGCACTTCCTCCCGAGGTGCTCTACAGGACCCCCTTTGGCTGTGACGCAAGTCATCGCCTTCTCGGGAAGAATACAGGCTCAGGTCAAATTGTCAGAATCTGTAACCAGACGGCCACTCGCCACAGGAGGTGGTCTCATTTTTGCCATCAGATGGAGACCAATCCTCCGACGGAGGCCACAACACATATGACCTGCCCTCTAACAGACCTTGATGTGACACATGGGTCGTGGGTCAAACCCACGTATCACCCACACCCGGTTCAAGTGACAGCCTATAAATAGAGCGCATTTGTTGCAGTCGAGGCCAACGTGCTCTTTTTCAACTACCTAGCTCCTGTACTCTACCGAGCAGGACTTGCTTTGAGCATCAAAAAACCCTTAGCTAGCACCACATAGGTGTCCCACTTTACCTCCAAAGCGTTCCTCTTCTTGTTATGGATTTATCCAAGTAGGGCGAGATGAACAGGAAAGAGCCGTCCAAGCACCATGTGCAGCCGCACGTAATATTGATCAACAGCCACCCACCGGTAAGCGTCAACAACTACCATTTAAAAAAATTCCTTAATATTACACTAAAGAATATTGGTGGTTCATATGGTTTTTTTATTACAATTAATTGTCTCTCAACTACATTAGTTAAAAAAAAAAAAAGTTACGTATTATAGCCAGATGCATTTAACATTCTTATTCCTTCCCTTTTAACGCTCAAAAATTATTATTTTGCAAAAAAAATTCAATTCTCAAGCGTCACCAATCAATTAACTATGCTCTTGTAATAGCTAAAGCAAATTAATATATAGTTTTATACACATACGACTTCTTCTAGCGTGCACGAATATAAAATTATTGTGATAATTTCAAATACTTAAAAAATTTCTGCCGTTGCCGTCCATAAGACATCTTAGTAAATTACTTAAAATGAAAATACTTATTGTTAATATAAATTGGGAACATATTAAGAGTTCACCGAAAGGTGTACCCAGGAGGACAATATTTAATTAATTGTTTTATTCAGATGTTCGAGCATGCGCCACGCGCCCACTAAATATAATTTTATTGTTTTTTTCTTAATTGGAT
Source organism: Artocarpus hirsutus (assembly GCA_946598075.1). NCBI lineage: Eukaryota > Viridiplantae > Streptophyta > Magnoliopsida > Rosales > Moraceae > Artocarpus > Artocarpus hirsutus. The sequence goes on from CAMOHE010059297.1 coordinate 15,836, forward strand.
CGGGGTCCATATACTTAATTAATGTACTTGTAAGAACGATTATATAAGTTAATGGCGAAGCATTAGAAATTAGAGGCAACAAGAGATCTATAAAGTCAACCACTAAATAAACAGATTACGTGTAAGATAATTAACGAAACGTTAGTTGATCAAACTGCAGTAGACATTGAAACGAGCCACAACATTGAAAAACAAAGTCGTGAACCTAAATCCAAATAAATGAAATCAGGCGTGATTAGCCTCAAAAGTCAAATATTATCTTATTTTCTAAATTATAGTTTGAATTATTATTTTATCAACGTTGAAACCGACCACTAAAGCGTTCTAGAGTACCCAGTATATACTTTCTTCTTCTTTTTTTTTTTTTTTTTTTAATTCTCACGTTTTTTTAATCCTAGTCAACGGGGTTAGAGCTTAGATATACAAACTTAATGCTCTCCCTTTTATTATTTTGATAATTTTTTTTAAGTGACAAACCCCCGTAAATATATATAATAGAAGATTTGGAATTCTTTGTTAAGCGCATCCATGTTTTGCTTGAATTTACCTTTTTAGAAAGAAAATCATTAAAAAGGATTGAATCGTTATATGCTTTCCACCACTCTGGACAAAACTCAGGCGTGCCTTTGTTCGGCCATTATATATATATATATATATATATATATATATATGTGAACTTGAGGTGAACAAATTTGAATTTTTCACCTTTTTGATGGAATTATATGTGGTACCCAAAATAAAAGGTTGTGCATATTTTTGTTTTCTTCAACGGGAACCTCTTTTAAATTTGACAAATACCTCCCCCCAACCTAAAAGTGGAAGAATAAAAAATAAAAAATAAAAAAGGAAACACGTACACTCTTGACTAGATTATTAATAAAAGAAAACAAAAAAGGAAATTGGCCTCGAGCTCAAGATATTCAAATATTGTTTTGGCTCTTTGGAAGTATATGCAAGTATCCGAATCCAAAACAGCTAGCTAGCAAGAAATTCCTTTGTGATAAAAACAGCCAAAATTTGTATTGTATGGCTACACGGTAGGATAATCAAAAGGCAAAAAGCGTTTGAGAATCCGAGGCCTGAATAAGACCTTCTTTTTTTATTTTTATTTTTAGTTTTGCCCTTTTTTTGGTGATAAGTGGCAAGGATAACGTCCTTAAAAGCAGAAAAATTGAATCTGCCAAGAGCAAAGAGATTTGCAACTTTTTTCAACAACGGAAAAAAGAATATTAAAAAATTATATAAAATTTTCTTTGAATGGTTAAAGTAAGAAAGAGAATGGTTGTTTACAGCTTGGAGAAAGAAAAGGGTTTTATGAATATTATTAATTTAGTATGTCTTATCTAGTTATTTTTATTGTTTTCATGAGTCCTTATATTTTCCCTCACTTTTAATCAATGGGCTATCATGAGATCTTCTCTTTTTATATGTAAACGTCCATTTCTCGATCGTGAGCTGAATTATGAAACCTCCATTAGCATCGAGATTTGTAAATTGATAGAGTTTTTAATGTTTCTCTGTGTGTGTGTGTGTAATGTATGTGTTATATTTTTAATGGTGTTAGCTCTTCAGCAGTATTAATACAATGATATGACATTCCTGTTTAAGCTCCTTCACAAATTGTTTGCTAGTTATTTACATGAAGATACCATTAGCTATTTATTTACGCATAATTAATATTTAATATCTAAAGTTTATTCTTTTGTAAGGTTAGAGCAAATTTTCATCTATTTATTTTTGAAGGTAGTTGTTAAGGCCTATTTTTAGACAAATGAAAAATTTACAGCATGCAATTATGGAATTTTTTGAGAAGCGGAATATGGCTTGCTTTTGCCAGCTCTATTTCCAAGATTGTTTAAATTTATAAAATACAGTCAATAATAATCTTTTATTCTCAATATTCCATTTCGTTTATCACTACAATAACTAAAAAGATTTTTAAATAGTTGCTTAAAGTTTCAAAATTTTATTACAATTCATTTAATATTACACTATACCAATTTTTTTAGTAATCTCAATGACAACTAGATATTGTTAAATTAACAGCAATAAAACATGAATTTGTTATTTACTTTAGATATTTTTATCAGATAAAAATTAAAGTTATGAATGCTGGCCTTATTATTAGAGGCAAAAATTAAAATCATAAATATGTGTACTGAATATTTTTATTAAATGGAAAAACAGGTCCATTACAGGTACTATACATCTCTACAACAATTTAATCCATAGTTTGCTAATTAAGCACTTCAATTTTGCTTTTGAAATTTATGACAACTTAAAAAGAAAAAAAGAAATTACCAAACGCTAAATTATTCACATTAATTTTTGACAAATAACACGTTGCTTTGTAGCAAAATATTTAAACAAGACAAAGTTAAACTGGACCCAAAGTCTAGTAGATACTGTAACTCAGCTATTTAAAATCCCAATCGGCAATCGTTTTAATTAATTGTTTTTTTTTTTTTGGTTGGAATGTTGCTCTTATTTAGTGGTTTCCGGAGATAAAAAAGCTATGTGGTGAATACAAAAAGAAAAAGATAACTTCTTTCTCTTGTTATGGGCCAAAGAACGTCATTTTTTTTTTACGAAAAGTTGCTTATTATTAAATTAGGATATATCAGTCATTAAGTTACTTACACTGTCTAAATCCATGTATTTAATTCAAATATAATCTTTACGAATCGATCTTCTTTCATAATCTACAAGATCCTCGAGCTTATCCTTTTCTTACTTTGATGATTATGGATAATTAACAATTGAGTGGTTTGCCATGAATTCTGATGTATATTCAAATTATAATGATACACACACACACACACACACACACACACACATATATATATATATATATTATATGTTCCTCTTATTCCAACAGCGCGTTTTACTGATATGTGATTGTGATTTTTGACAGCCACCAATAATATGCAATAACAATAAAGTTTATTGCTTGACTAAGACACGTTCAAAGCTAGCATTTTAGTTCTCTTATATGACCCGTTTATTTATATAATATTTAATAACGCCCTAATAAGTTAATTTTCCTGTTTTACGGAAGGGACACCTTAAGAAAAAGTAGACTAATGTACTATGCGTGTTTAAATTACTTTGGACCTTTTTGTAACGTTCAAAAAAAAGAAAATTACAAGTCATAGACTTGGACGCCATATATAGTCGTACATTTGCAATGGAAAGAATATATATTATATATAAGAAGAAAAAATATCCATGACGTGCTATCTCAATTATACAAGCGAAGACTATAAGAGAAATCTGGGATGATATTTTTCCATTTGTGGATATTGTTAGAGGCGTGTATAATTATCTAAATATGATTATCTTTGGATTTTTTTTTATTGTGTAGGATATAGCATGAATAGTTCAGAGTTAATATAGTTCATGGAAATATTGGTTGAAACTAATAGTTTAAGCTGTTGTGGTTTAAAACATCATTGTAGTATGAAAGAGTATTATATTGAAATTTATTTCGGCTTTACATTGTAGCAGTTCAAACCATTAGTTTAAACTTGCCAAACACAATCTTAACGAAATCTTTTGAGGAAGACAAGGTCCGAATAATATCTTCTGCGAAATATGTTTTTGAGGAAGAAAAATTGACCTTACTACGTTTATTCATTGGAGGAGATTACATTGTTTAAGATACGCGTAATCCCATTTGATGTTAATTTGAACAAGGCTGATTATGAAGCTGGAAATCTTACAAGTTGAATTTGGCAACTGATCAGAATCAATTCTATTCCATGCATGTCAAATCTTCTCCTTTCTTCGGTTGATCAACAAAGAGAAAAGTACTCTGAAAGCAAAAACAGATTTTGCTTACTCCAACTGTTAGGATTTTTTCCCTTGTAATTCAGGATTTTCCCAACTACTTTTTCTCATGTTTAGGTACCAACAAATTTTTTCTGATGCTTGTATTTTCATTTTTTAAAACAAAAAATACCAGGAGATCTTTGAAAATGACAATATGACAGGAGTCTACGCCTTTTTCTGAAATTCTGAGCACGTGTTAAAGAACTCTAGCCCTTTAAAAACTTATTTTGCTTACATCAACGTTCGGAATTTTCCTTCTAGTTAATGATGTTCACTTGTTCTTTAATTTTTTCATTGTTTGACAGTACTAAAGGAACCCAAAATCCACACGAGATGTCTCTGTTATCCCTTTCAGTAATATTAGCAGAAATATGATTCTGTATGACTTGGATCACGCTTGTTGAAAATTGAGCACATATCTTAAGCAATTGTCTTTAGCCATATTTATCTAGAGAAACCGGAGAATCCACCTTTTTTTGTGACTAATAATGTCTTGACACAATGCACCCTGACATGAATTTTAGCTTTCTTACATATCATATGTTTATAATCATGCAAATTTTGGACTATTAAAAGCCTAAATTGGTCTTCTAGTGGCCTTTTTCAACCTCCAATCTGAAGAAGTTACTCTGCATCGCTTTTGCGTTTCAACTTTGCCAACAAATGCAATTTGGCTAAGAAACACCTGGCTGATTCCAAGTTATTATATCAAAAATTCTGCTGTTAACTGATAATAGACAGCACTAGTTTTTTTAACAGCGCCTTATATCTGCAGAGTAGTAGGTGTTAGCACGTTTGAAAATACAGTTGGAACTACAAATGTATTCACAAACGGGCTATTTAAATATATATATATATATATGTATATGTATTTATGAGCGTGTGTGAATTTTATGTTTTTGTATGTACAGAGTTTGGACTTTTGGAGCATGCAAATTGAGACGTCATCTTCTCTTGAAAGCATGGAACAAAATATAGAATAGATCTTGAATATATCAGATGGAGGAATTATTTCGCGCAATCTTGGATCACGTAATCTTGGATTTCCTTGAGACTTTCGATTGCCAAAATCTTTCATGAAATAGCATGTCTAAATGGCTGACCAGAGACTTTTATACTTTTTCCCCCCTTTGCTTTGGCTGCTAAAACATGTCACTTTTGCCTATTGGCTATTGGTAGAGAGTGACACGAGACTTGCGTCATGTACAATGCTCAATCTTGTCTGTTGATTGGGTTAAACGTTATCTCCTTGCTTAAATCCTAATCCCTTTGATTAAAATATCAATAAATTTTTCTCATCATCACAAATACACCCTTATGTTCTGTGGGCAATATGCTAAATTTCCATTGCATAATTTTCTGTTTCAAGGCTGCAATTTTTTTTAATTATTTTTATTTCATCCTTTCCTTTTCTTTTCATGCAACTTGTGCTCAAACCTGTACTATTTGAAAGAATATGAGAACAAATTATCACGCTCAATTAACACGAGATTCAGAAAGTTCAATAGAAGGATTGCAAAAAGGAAGATTTGATCACAGTTAGTCATTCGCTTATTACGTGCTATAGTTAGGTAATAATCAGTGAGACATTCTTCATGAACTGGATGAAACTTTGAATGGGAAAAAAAAAAAAAAAGCAGCAGAGGAAAGAGGGCCTTGGACATTTCTTTGAAGGACCCCACGTAAACAGGGGCCCTGGCTTGTGATCGGGATGGACCTCAAGTTGAACCCTACAAATTCCACAATCCGCAAATTAATTCATTGCCATAGCACAGATTAGGTGCAGGCCATTGAACTCATAAATACTGAAAGCTGTCTAGATATCGACTTTTTTTTTTTTTTAAAGGAAATATGGGAAATTATCTTATTATCTTCTGCGTTTTGGTTTTTTGTTTTTAAACAAAAAAAAAAAGAAAAGAGATTATTAGTGTCATTATACTCCTACGTATCATCTACAGAAGAAATCTCGAGACAAATCAATGAAATAAAAAAGACCTGATTCAATTTGCTCGTAGGAAGGCCCATTTTCATTCACACTGCACATAAGATCTTCAATTGAGACAATTGAATTTCGAATTTAGGCGCATCTTTATCACTGCATGATCCTGTTAGTAGTAATATTTTGCTCTCATTGAGCATGGAAACAAACTGTACCGGATTGCCTGTAGGATACTGCATGAGGTAAAAGGGGAACTAAGGTAATTATGGAAAAGACTAGGCGGTGAAACAGAAAACAGAGGAAAATATACATTGTTCATGTTCTTGTAACAAATGATAGAGAAAGTGCCAAATTCCTTATTTAGTGATGTAACAGTTGGCTCTATAAATAACAATAATATCTGTTGCTGAATCGCTAAATGCATGCAGTCGTCATCCTTTTAATGGCCAAAAATTTCCCAATTTGCTCTTCATGCAGAGACAAAACAGCCAAGTGGTTAATATAGGCAATATATATACATATATTTGTTTTTTTTTTTCCATGAACTTTATATCGAATGGGAATGACATATATATTCTTTCTTTTTGCTTTTGAATAATTTGATAATATGAATGAATTTTGAAATTCACAAGCGTTATAAACTAAAGGATTGCATTCTCTTACAAGATGACCATTTATACTCTTGTACCAATCTCTTATCCACTATTAAAAAATAAGTCTGTTGAGAGAAGAAAAAGGTGACAAAGAAGAATCTCAGTGATCTCTAGTCATGGTCCAATATAGTACTCGAGAGAGCATCAATTCCTTCTTAGTACTTATATATATTCTTATCATAAAGACTGTTTCAACCACGTTTCAACTTCCTACTGGTCGGAAAATGGTGATCAATTCAAACAATAATGATTGAAATTCTCTTCCAGAAACACACATGCAGAGTCTCAACGAAAAAGAAAAGAGCAAAACAGATTATAATTGTCTGTTTCAATTACAACATCCTTGACTTCAAACTGGATTTCATTGTCCGATAATGTTACATATAATCTGCAAAAAAAAAAAAAAAAAAAAAAAAAAAAAAAAAGAAAAAAACAAAAGGAAAGGAGAAGCTCGACTTTTGAGTGCCCAAAAGCATAACTTATAATTGTGACTCATGTTTCTGACATGGGCCTGACTGAAAGCGCAGGGTAATGATGGTCTTACATGGTTTGGGCTTTAAATTGGCTCACGTATATACACACACAAGTGGCTTCTCTATTTAGCAATACTCCATATCTGTTACTTATTAAAAAAGTAATCAAATAAAAAATCCATATGCGTTGCCATAATTATACCGCACCACTAGTTATTATATTAAATTCATGGCGCCAATTTATAAAGCTAGTCAATGTTTAAAATAGTAACTGTATTTTACTCAAGGAAATGATGCTAATTAATATTTTCTTCAACCCAATCATATCCATCTCTTAGGAAGCTTCAAAGTATCTTTTTCATTCGGGTGCCTTGAATAGCTAATTTCCCAGATAAGAAATAATGATGAATATATGATACATGTGTATAAGTACTATTCCTAACCATAGGTGGTAGTAGCATAGTAGAGATGGACGATCATTATGCCTCTTGCCCCAACCATCGAGGTTTAAGTTGCGTGTTTAATGTGCATGAATTTATAAAAATTGTCGAAAAAATTGTGAATTAGTTCAAGTAGTCGTCATAAATTAGTGGAAGGTGGCTATGAGAACACGGCTACTCTTTATTTATTTTTTCATGATTAAGAGAAAAAAAGGTGTGTATATATATAAATATAACTCTTTTCATGAGTTCTTGTAATACTTAATTTGTTGAAAGATAATTTACAATATTACCTGTGATACATGCGAGCAATTTGAAAGTCACATGATCACATAAATAAATTTAAATTGTTAAAAAAAAAGAAACTTGGATTCGTCTGTGCCGGATTAGACATTTTTGTCTATACATATTTATATAGGTAATTATAAACAGGGCTGGGCCATCACCATTGGGCTAAGTTGAATATAGAATTGTGGACTTCCACAAAAATCATCCGTGATAAATGACGATAACATGTCGTCATTAATCCTGATGGGTGCTTGGATTTGGAAACGACTTAAAAATCTGAATGACTTTCCAAACAATTCCTTGTAACCAATTAGATACTCTGCACGTGGAGAAACGGGAACCTGCTCTTGATGTTCACGGCAGGGTCCATGTAAAAGCGTTCAGATTTCAGAACCCGCCCCCCCACCCAAAAAAAAAAAAAAAAAACGTTATCTTCTCATCTGTGTGTCCGTTCATGTTTTGTCTTCTATATACAGGTTACAGCATACTTTTATCCACAAAATAAAAAGGGAAAAAAATAAAAGAAAGAAAGACAGGACTGAATATTGATAAACTAATATACGATTAATGGGTGTGCTGGAGATTCTTTTTTACCTAAGCTTCTGATCAGATTAAATGTTAACTAATAAGTACACCAAAATAACGTTTACAATTAAAATGTTGGAAAACATTATACTTTCTTTTGTAAGTACTACTTTGTTGTTACCGAAAACCCATTTAAATAAGAGAGACATTGATGATGATCATCTTGGAAACTTAAGAAAGAGTTACATTACAGGTATAAAGAATGTCGATAAAGAGACTGAATTCACCAACTCACATGAAGTGGAATCAGCTCAACATATGTACGGCCGAGTGCACTATGCCATGGCACTTCCTCTTTTGATGAGTGCTTTAATAAAAAGTTTTCACCAACCTCCAAATTTCAAGAATAGTTATCAACCCCAACAACATGCAATTTAACAGCATGGGAAAGCATAAAATTGTTAGATTTCTCGTGAACAAATCTGTTAAGAATGAGGCACATTCTAATTCTAATTCTTATGTTACCGAGAGTAATAAAATCATAAAAAAACTCAGAAATTTATAAAAGTTTAGTCTCAAGAGCTATATTTATTTCTAATCACCACAGAAATTTATTATTATGAAAATACTAGAATAGAAAATCAAATATCTTATAAAAATTGTTGTATTTTTTCTAATCTTGTGATAATTTCTAACAATGACACCCCCACTATTTAAAGGGAAAACTGGAGCCATTAAACCTATAAGTATGAAATCTCAAAGTACTATTAAGTTTGAGTCACATTGCCTTACAACAATAGTTAGGGTTTATAACTTTATAAAATCTCTTTATTTACTCTTACGAAAAAGATTATAAGAGAAAATTACACGCCTCTTAAACTTATTGTATTAGCTTTAACCTCACAACCATTTCCAAAAACGATGCCTCTTTTTATTTAAAGAAAAAATCGGAAAAACCAAATTTATAGGCACAAAATATCCAAAGTATCATTAAGGCCAATTCGTTGTTATCTCAGTATTAACACGATAATTAAGATCCACAACTAAACAAACAGGTTGTTTAATAATTTGATTCGAACTACAATTTATAGTTGAATCCTCATTTACCAAACGGCCTAAGAATCTCTTCATTCACGGTTTCGACCTGTAAACCAAGTTGAGGAGTTGGGTCCCAAACTCCACTTTGTTTTCCTTGCATCAGATCAGAGGTCTGAAGCGGGTTCTTATCCTCTGCATTTCAGTATCCTTCCCAGAAAAAGAAAAAATTAAAAAAAAAAAGAGAGAAGAAGGGTATTGTGGGGTTTGCCATAAAAATAACGTTTGCAAGCAAGAATATCACACGGGAAAAGAAGAAGAAGAAAGTTGATGATGATGATGATGAGGCACAGAATTCTGTGACCTTCGGGGGACACCGATCATGTGCTTTGTAAGGCCCCAAGATTTGTCCAGTTCCTGACAAGAAAGAAAGAAAGAAAGAAAGAAGAATCTAGCCCCAATCAATGAAATCATGCGTGTTTTCCCATTTTTGGTTTTTTGGATTTGTAGCAAATAGTACCACTTTTTCTGTTCCCTGCCTCAATCCTTTAAATTTCTCGTCATCGTTTCATTGTTCATTTGACTATTCTTTCTTTTTGTTTGATTATGACCGATCTAGACTCTATTTACGTTTTTTTGCTCCTACCAATTGTCGTCATTTTTCCATTGCCTGGCCCCACTAAGATCACGGAAACATGTATAACAAAATGCAAAAATATTGATTCTCGTGTATCTACTATTTAATATGTTCGGCCAACACATAGGAGAGAGAAAAGTGAAGTAGTCTCAACATCTTGCTGATGTAGACCTCTCTCTCTCTAAGCTAGCTTTCAACAGATTATATAACTACTTACACACATAAGCAAGAAAAGATTGGTCCAAGAGAAAATGTCTACTGAAAAATCGAGCGGACGAGCGAAGAAAGAAAGCAATAGAGGAGCTTGGACAGGAGAGGAAGACCAAAAGCTTGCTAAAGTTATTGAACTCCATGGTCCAAGGAAATGGAAGTCTCTTGCAGCCAAAGCAGGTAAATTTATATTAGTTAGCTTCCAATATTACATAAAAAAAAAAGAAAGAAAAAAAAAACTTCTGAGATTTTCTTTCTTAACTTTTTTTTTTTTTTGGTAGGTTTGGATCGATGTGGGAAGAGTTGTAGGCTGAGATGGATGAATTATCTGAGACCCAACATTAAGAGAGGCAACATCTCAGACCAAGAAGAGGACTTAATACTTAGGCTTCACAAACTCCTGGGAAACAGGTAAAAGCATGTTCTTTGCCCTATAGATCTCTATTCAGTATTTGCCCATTTTCAGTGCTAATAATTTTTTTGCTACTTTATTTAGGTGGTCACTGATAGCGGGAAGATTGCCGGGTCGAACCGACAATGAGATAAAGAACTACTGGAACTCTCATTTGAGCAAAAAGATGAAGCAAATGGAGAAACAGAATAGGAGCTTAACAGCATTGGAATCCAAGCAGCTTGAGAATACAAAGCTGGTTAAACAGGTGGTTGAGCCAAAAGGAGGCGGTGAGGGAACCTCAAAAGGCGTAGTTAAGGAGAATGTTGCAGTTAATTCTAACTTTCTAGGGAACAATGATCAGTTTTTTGCTTATTACTCTAGCGAAGAGCCTTTGAATTTGGAGTGGATGAGCAATTTCCTTGAGATAGACGAGAGTTGGTTTTAGCCATGCATGCCGAAATACCCAAGATTTTGGGTGCGTCACTTTTTTTTTTTCTCCACTTTCTAGGTACTTTCGGCCGAAAATACCAAGTTTTAGGGTGTCGCCTTTTCTATTTCCTGCTTTGAGGATCTTCTGTCGCAAGGCGGTTTGAAGTTATCCTCCATGAATTTGCAAATTAGAATCTGTTTGTGTAGTCTTTCTTTTGATCCCCTTTATCGGGTTGTTTGTATTATGAAATGAAAAGGACATGCTATGCAAAAAGCATGTTTTTTTTT